>JAOWBL010000016.1:6864830-6881759 GCA_028564865.1 Zenarchopterus dispar
CGACGGGAGATCCTTCAGACCACGACGGGAGATCCTTCAGACCACGACGGGAGATCCTTCAGACCACGACAGGAGATCCTTCAGAGTGTGACAGGAGATCATTCCTGCCCACAGCAATAAACCTCTAGGACTCCCTGAAGAAACTTAAATCACGACTCCTTTGGGGATTGATATAGTATATTAAACTGAAATGAATTGAAACAAGGTGAACAGTTAGTTAGGTGTGTACAAAGAAAACAGACCATGAAACACGTAAATCCTGCAACTGAATGTAATGTAAAAACATTATTGCTTTGTACTACATCATGGGAATTTAATATTCACCAGTATTGGATGACTGACAGTGCAGGACGGAGCCTGTTTGCACTTGTAGCTCATCAATTACTCTTCAGCATCATCTTTCAGCCCATTGAAACCTCTTGTGTGTAATGTTTTTTTTAATTTGTAGATTGGTTCAACAGACTAACTATCCAAAATGTGACACAAATGGGATGAGGGCAAAGCACAAAGTTACCGAAGGTGAGTGAAGCAGTTTCGCATGTGTTTAAAGCTGGCAAAGAGTGGATCAAGCTGAAAAAAAAAAAAGAAAAAAATCACATTTTTCTAAAGTAGTTTTGATGCGTTAACTAAACTTAAAGGAGGTGATAAGAAACAGTGTAAAACAACACAAGGGTGTCAAATATTAACATAAATATCTTAGGTGTCCTCAACAGAAGTCCTTCGACTTAACCATCGTTTCAAGACCCAAGTCATGACTTTCCTGATCTTTGACAGTTACAGTTGTAGATCACCAGCCTGGATGTCAAAAGAACTAACAGGAAAACACTTCTTATTAACATTAAATTAAAATCAACGAGCTTCAGTGGGTAAACTGAAGGTGTCTGACCAACCAAACCAACCAGACCATTTTTAAAACATTACTAAGTCAGTTACAGATCTTCTACCAGGAGGTTCTTAAGGACAGCTTCATTTCAAAACCCCCATCAAAATAAATGGAAGACAGCGTTGCATAAATACGTGTAAAGTCTCACCCTGAGATTCTATTCAGTCATATTCTTGTATTCTTTGAGAAAAACAACCTTTTTTCTTCCTAAAATCCTTCATTATTACTTTCACTGTCTTTTTGCAAACAAGTTCTCGGATCCACTTTGTGGGAAACAGACTTTAGCCTGATTAGAATGACCAGACAACATGAAGCTTTTTTTTGAAGTAATCTACAACCATAACCTAGTTAAGACGCTACCCTACTTTCAGCTCTAATAGCCCAGTTACAAAAACACCCAGAAGAGTCACTCTCTCCATGAGAACAGAGACCAAATAAGTAATGCCAACTCTGAGCAAATGCTAGCGCTACCCTTGCCCTAAAATAAAGAGGGAAGATTGGGTTGAGCTGTCAGGAGCCAGAACTGGGATGGGAAATTTTGCATTAATATTTCAGGCACCTATCTGACAGACTTGTCCTCAGTGACTTACAGGATCCTGATCAAGGACACCTTGGTCGGATGCATAATGAGTGCAGACTGGCCTAAAAGACATGAAACTGGTGACTAAAAAATTATGGGATGTTGTTGCATAAAAAGATGTGATGTCAGGCTGGCCTCATATTCTAGCCACTTAAGTTCGATGTCTATACCATTACTTTTCTTTGAAGGTGTAACAAACTATTTTTTTCCATTTTTGTCGCGGCATTTGAGAAATATAGTGCTGTTTTGCAGGATTGAAATGTCTCCTGCAATCCATCTTTCTTTTTCCAAGGTCAAGTCTGCAAACATTAGCCAGGACCACTGATGTGCTCCAGGCTGGAACAAAACATGGAATCCTTTGATTTTACTTCCCAGTTTCAAACAAGTGTCTCTCAACTGTCAAATGCAAGGGAGTAGTGACCAAAAACATTCCTGAGTGGGAGCATCTAGGAAATCCTTGCTATAAAAGGACAAAAAAAAAAAAGGACAGAGGAGGTTCGAGGGGAGTTTCTGACAAGAGGCTGCAAGTCGTCATTAGTGTTATCTAGAACATGGTGATCAAAGTGCTGCAAACAGGCATCGGCCAATTTAAATAGATGTTAAAATGACTCTTTATGGAGCAAAGCTGTTGCAGTGATGCTTACTGGAAAGGATCAGCTGACATTAACAACAAGCAAAATCAAATAAATGTCAAGGCCACATAACTTGAGGAACTTTTAAATCATTACTCTCTGCTGTCCTTGCTTGTCTAACTCCTTTTAAATCATTGCTCTGCATTATTTCAATCTCCCTTTCCCCGTCCTCCCCGAGACGCTGTCCCTGCTCCACGTTTATGTAGGTCACTGCTGAGAATCATGACGGAAAAGCTCCAACGAGGTGCACGAGCGTTGGGAGTGGTGTTAGTTGTGGATGGGGGAGCGCGTTGGGAGCATCGGTTCCAGAGCCCTGTAGCATTGTACCTGCTAATTCATTATGGATGAGTGCCAGCAATAATGGATGAGGCCGGTGAGTAACCTGAGGATGCCGTGGGACATGGAGACTTGCTATGGTTTTAGCCTCCTTTCCTCCTCCTACTTCTGCCGTCAGCCAATGAGCCTTTCTCAGAAACGAGGAATATGATGCTCATCCAAACATGGCCACACTGAAAACAAACATGAGCGCTCTCACATAAAAAACATACAAGCACTCCAGAGATACATCAGAGAGGCGAAAGTAAGGAGGACACCTCAAGGATGACAGTAGTATACATCAAATCTACACTGAAGTCAAACTTAGGCAGCATTTACTAAAACAGCTTCTCAAATATTGTCGTAAGAGGCACTTTGGTTTTATAGTTCACCCTTCACAAGTAACTATCAGCTTCATTAAACACCATCACCAGTCAATGGAAAGCCAATTTATTATTCATCAGCTCATCGTAGATGGTATTTAATGGTTCCCCTCCTTTAATGACAACTACTCCTCCACAGCTGATTCAGTGTAACTGTTCATGCAGGTTTTCTAACACGCCTCCTTGTCTTTATGTCTGGTGTCTAAGTCGGGGAAGATGGGTGAAGTATTCGCACCATTTTTGTGGTCAACTTCCTTTTCACGTGTGGTCGAGCTATTCTGAGATGTGCACCATCTTTTGTTTTTAAAGTATTGAAAATTTGAGCAAAACATCTTATCGAGTAAAACCTCGTTGGGTTTGGTGTTCAAATCATTGTGCAGAAAAATGATAGTTCATCTGCTGTCCTCGGATAACCTCACTGGGAGATTTAGATCGTACGAGTAGACGGTTTCAGGCTCGTTGGGTTGTCGGCTGCTGGGAAGGCCATCACACATGAAAGCTAAAAATAGGCACACCGATTATGCACAAAAAAAACCCAACTGTCCAAGTTTGCTGTGGCTACCAGCTCCTTCAGCTGCCCCGCGTCTCAGGAGCTGGATTACAACTGCTGATTACTTCCTTTACTTTACATCATGACGATGACTTATGAAGTGATGACTAATCATTGGCTGAGGTTACCTGTCAATCAAAAGAATATGCTTCATCTTAGAAAAAAAATGCTTTATATAAATTCAGCATATTTTGAAAAAAATTAACCCCCCCTCAACGTTGTCACTGGATGTGAAAACAACAATACAAACCGGAGATGTTTAACTGTCTGTTCCTGTATTATTGCAGTTAGAAAAATATCTTTCTAAATGACAAAAAGGTAAACGACAAAAAATGTATGTGTTTAATCACACATGAATTAAAACCCTTTGATTGTGATTAAGAGATTTAACTGACTGGCACCACACATGCACACACAAGTATGTTGTGGATTGTGTAAAAAGACCAATATAACAATCTACCCACTGAAGAGGACATTTGTCACGTGCGTGGTGCAAGCTGCAGCTTTTTACAGCTCTGCAATGAAATGAGATATAATAAAATATGACTTCAAGACTTCTTTCATTTCTTGTGACAGTTGTGTCACGTCCGTGTGTTGTGCTCAGCCAAGGTCACATTTATTCATCTAGCACATTTGAAAAGAGGCAGAGTTGATCAAAGAGCGTTACAAGCTTGAAATCAGATCAGGGAAGGACTTCTTTTAATTTCAGATTAGAGTATCCAGACTTGTGTTTTGTGTGTGCATCTCTGATTCTGACTCGAGCTGGGTGGGACGAGCCAGCCTGTGATCCAGCAGCGCCTGTCCGTGATCAGATCTTTCAGGCAACTTGCCCACACAAAAGCAGCACTGTCTCCAAACAGCTGCCACTCCCCACACCAGCAATGTAGTCTGCTGCAGTCATCTGTTATCCAATACCGTGGGGCCCATCCCACATTACAGTAGCAATCAATGACCAACACTTTTGACAGGCGACACTGCTGTCTGCTGAGTGGAGGGTGACAGATGGGAAACAGGGCTGCCTTTGTGCGTGAGCGTCAATTGTGCACACGTGTTTGTGTTGGGGGGGGGGGACTAGTGAACTGGTGACGCTTATATCCAGGCACACAGTGGTATGCTTAGTCACACACACCTGGCGGACTACGGGAAAGCGTGTCCGTGTCTCTCAGGGCGGCACGAGTCCAGAGGACCCCCGTCTCTGGAGCTCCCCGAGACGTTTACACTGAAGGTGTAAACGTCCAATACAGAAGCAGTGGTAATGTCATTTGCGAGTGGGCCAAGAGCCCGTCAACCTTTAAGTGTGAAACTACAACATCTTGTATGTTTTGACATGGAAAAGATTTTGGCTGAGTGTGTTGCCACGAATCTGCCAGAAAAAAAAAAAAAAAAGATTTTGTAATATGAGATCAAGTGAATTGTGACTCAGTCAGAGAAACAGGTGTTGGTGCAGAGTGAACGTGTCCATCTGGAGGAAGGAGAGAGATGGAGCGAACAAGCATCCAGTCACGTCTCCGATGAACGGCATCTGCAACAACGGCCCAGACATTCAAACGTCTGATTTCCATCAGGGAGAAGGACTGTTGACGTCTCTGACATGTGACACTTTTCTTCTGAGGAAAAGCCCCAGTAGATCCCAGATTCCATCTGTCTTCTGGATCTTCCTCGGTCCACTCACCGACTATCATCCACAACTTCTCTGTGGTCTTGCCTTTTTCTTCTCGCCTGGCAGCTGCATCTCCAGCATCTTGCCAACCTTTTAAGTGTTCCCTCCTCCTTGTGTCCAAACCATCTCAACCTGACCATCTACCTCATCTCTTGGATGTCTAACTGTCACCGTTCCTCAGATCTGTTCGTTTTTAATTCATCCATCCTCGTCACTCCCGAACAAAACAACAGGAGCCATATCTCGTTTTGTTTTCTTCTCTTGCAGATAAGTGTCACTTATGTTTGGAGTTATCCTGGCTAAAAAAAACAAAAAACAAAAAACCAAAAACCTTGATAAAAATTCAGGGTCGCTTGGAGGACAAACGTATCCGTTTCTATGTGCCATCAGCTTCTTTAAAGCATATGTGGGACGGCTGCTGTAACGTGCTGCTTGCTGATAAACACGCACGAGTGCGTCGTGCCATATGTGGCTCACCTACATGGGGATGCTCAGCAAGTCGAGGAATGGTACAATGAGCTTTTGCAGCCTTGTCCACGCGTATGTGTACAGCTCATCGACAACTCCATCTTCTGTGGGAGCAGGAAATTGAATTTCTGCTGCAGCTCCGATAATGCGAGGCCACGATCTTCCTTCACCCGACACCCTCAGATAGCACTCGTCGGGTAAAACTCCTCACCGTGGGCAGCAACTGAAATACATCCGTGCCACAAGTTTCTTTTTCAAGATTTATTTTTAGTGCATCTGCCCTCCTTAACTTTAAAGAAATTGTTAGAATTCGCTTGTATGTAATTTATATTTTCTAGATTAATTAACGTGTCCAGGTGTATCAGGATGTTCAGAAGCATATTTACCGTGTTGACAAGAGATCATACAACTATCGGTATTTGTGCTCTAGTTCACGCCCGTGGTCGCCGTGAACAGCTCAGGACCTGCCGCTGGTCTCAGATACGCGTTAAACAGATACAGGAACATGACTCATCGGTGCTCTGCATCATTTCCTAACCATCGCTAGTTTTAGTCATGTCTAAACATGACTCATAGTTGATGGTTATCTGCAGCAGCACTTATTGCATAATTTCAGTCATTATCTAAAGAGAAAATAACAGGCCTCATGAATACATAAACGGATGATGCGCGTCTTTAAATGACAACGAATCATGTAGCGGGTTCATTAAAGCAGAAGAATATGCTGACAGTGCAAGTAAACGTGGACCATGATCTGGAAGGTCTCAGATACCTGCATCAACGTAGAGCAACGACAAGTCACTTTTTTCTAATTTTACTGATTAATCCATTTTTTAAAACAGATTCATTAATATTTTAAATATATTAAGGAGGAGGAATCAAAAAGCTTGTAAAAATAAATGAATAAATAAAAATTAAAAAATTCTGAGCATTGTTTTATAAGTCCCTCTGGAAAATGTACATTAATTCTTTACAAAGTATTAATACACATTTTCCAGACTGGCATAAAATAATGCACAGACACTTTTTTTTATTTGGGATTCAGTATTTTCCAAGAATCAGAGGAAGCTCCTGTTCAACCTTTTTGTGTTTTGACGGTTAAGTTTCTGATTTTTGCATCAACACAACTGCTTTTACTGGTCAAGTGCGCTCATGGATTATTAAAGTGTTTGAAAACATCCACGACAGGCTTAGTAAGAAGCTCTTCATCCAACCCACGGGACATAAAACTTTTTGGGACCCGAGAACTGAAATATTTTGTTGAGAGATGTTTGACATCTTCCCCCTGATTACACAGCAGGAAGAAAAACTCTCCCATCTATTTGGCTGAACGTGACACAGACAAGGTCTCCCTGATTAACGGCTGATGGCGACTGATGAGTCCCTGCACAAACACCCCCCCACTGGTGGGTTCTCCTCAGACGTCCAGCACGTCTGCTGGAACACGAGTGGTGAAAACGGAGATGCTACAACCCAGACAGAGAAACTGCTGCTTCCCCCGGCGAGTCATTTCATGTCAGTAGCAAAAACCAGCTTACCACGCATGAGCTTAACTGCTCCCTGCACAGCTAGCGGAGCCTCCCTCCCTCCCCCTTTTACAGAGAAGAGACGCAGAGGAACACAAAATAAATGTTTAAAAAAATAAAGTGGACTCTTCATGTTTGCTGAATTGCTCTGCTGGAACAAGTTTAATCCGGACACATGTGAGGCCTTCAGAGATGGTCTGTGATGAGCTCAACCAGAGACGATTCCCACAATAAAAATTCATATTTCATTGTCAAATATTCAACTTTATTCAATCTTTCACGTTCACAGCACTAAAAGTTTCAACAAATGAGGGAAGCAGCAGCTTGCCTGTGAACTCTCAGAAGTTGCAAATTTTCTCACTTTTGAAAGACAAACAAATGACAGTGTTTTGGTGCCGAGTACAAATGTTACCATCAAGCGCAACGCATCGACCTCATCTGAGCCGACCTCAGCAGACGTCAGGGGAAACGTTTTTATTGTCGGCAAATCCTTCGGTTAACGTTCAATATCTAATGTCCTGATGGGCTGTGGCTGGATCTGGTAATCCACGGTGATGTGATTGGTGAATCGCTCTCTCAATATAGTGACCTATTTTCTTGGACGTTAACTGGCAGGCCAGCATGGCTTAACCGACGGTATAAGCCCATAACTGGAGGGTCTCCGCTGCTGTAACAACATAATTTCAATTGCTGTTTGGAGACACATAACTGAGCAGACAAAGAGCAAATATGCACCAAGACTGTGTGTGTGTGTGTGAGTGTGAGTGTGTGTTGTGCTGGTGGAGGACAATTACAACGCATTGCGTCAAAGAGGAGAAAAGCTCCTTTTTTCATTGTATTCAGAGTCACTATGGCAACAACAGAAAGGAGTGCACTCGTAGAGATGACCTGACCCCCGCAGTATTTTCAAAAGCACACACACACACACACACACACACACACACACACCTTTCAAGGACATCAGACTGTATCAATTCTCAAAGACTTGATTCAACTTGGATCACGCTGATTACCAACTTTAACCTAAATGTATTCTCACGACACATCTGGACCGCGTACAAACACAAACTCTGAAGATCGGAGTAAATCAGGGTAAAAAAAAGAACCTGCTAGTAGAAGAATGCACCACTGAAGCACACAATCACTACAGGAAAAACTGTTGGACATATTTGAAAGCTGATCTCTCGACAGATGCCAGCCAACCCTGGAAAGCAGCAGGAGTGGGTTCGGAGTGGACTGTGGGACATGAATGTAACAGGATCAGGAGGGAGCTCCGCGTACCCTTGAGCACAAAACGCTTTATAAATAACCGACACTTGCTGGCGGCTCATCAGCATCACCGTTTCAACACACCGAGGACTTCTGAGATCATCGATAATGAGAAGTAACAACGTTCAGCAGTGGAAAAGCTCACATGGAATCACTGAATTAAATCCAGTCCGACCGTCAGGAATAATGCGTTTTTAGACTGTTAGATCTAAGCAATAAATTAGCAGATGATATAAAGTGACTAATGCGCCATTTGCACAGGATTAAAATGATCTGGGGACCTGCAGAAATTTGTAATAACAGAGAACGTCTGTTTTTAATCCCGTCCGAATGCACCTCAGTAACTCGGTGATGGGCAGGCCAGAATCTTTTTTCAAAACGTCTCGTAGTTTTTCTGCACCTTTCCCGGTGTAATCGTGGTACGTAGTGTGATATTATATCACAACTCACATGGCGGGATCTGATACTTTTAGAGAATAAACTTGTAGAAATTCATCAACATTAAGCTTCACACTGAGACATATGAAATAAGGTGTAGTCACTGAAATCCAACTCTCGTGTCTCATTAAATGTTTTAAAATCAATATTCAGGTTAATGTTAAATAAAAGGTCATCAATCCCAGAAGTGCCGTCGAGAACTCAAAATTTATTAAACAATGTCTGTAAATCACGGTGAAACAGACTGATTAAAACAATGTGAATACACATAACTAAATACAGATGTTTGGGTGTGATTTTAGAATTACTGGAGGGTCAGAGGTCATTTTAGTCCAGTATAAATCAGACACAAGATTTAATTTGGTCAAAAGCCTGTAAAAATGTAAAAATATCGACATGTTTTCAATGTTAAACATCACTAATATCATTAGATTAATTCAAAAGTGCCATGACCCAGTGGATGATCTGATTTTATAAACTGATCACATGTGACGGTGGCGGTGAACAGTCCCACAAGTCAACACCATGGAGTTAGCTGGATCCTCTACAGGTTTTCTTCTCCCATCAACAACTACGCCAAAACGCAATCAAGTCCAACGGTGATTTCAGCATTTATTGTCCGCGTCATTGCTTAAGAGTTACAAACTTATCTTCTTACACCACAAATGACAACATACAGATGAGGTTGTGAAAATCTGCAGATGACTTGTCGAGGACATTTTCCTGTGGACGTTTACCATCCACAGCTGCCGTCTCCCGCCGCGAGGCAAAGGCCACCTCCACTCAGGGGCAAAGGAGGCGAAACCAAGGTCAAGTCAGTTAGAAATGGACTCAAATGTGGGGTTAAGCAGAACTTTAATGCAACTCTGCCACTGAGACTGAAAGGGCAAGAAAAAAGGGGAAGTAGGATTGTAAAACAAAGGGGATAGGGGCTGAGAGAGCAAAATAAATACTCCAGCGAGGAGCAAATAATCCGTTTCAGATTACATTTCGAATTGGGTGAATTGGACATGAAGTGACCACAACTAGCGCCGGTTCCTGTCTCCCTTGTGGTGAAACGGGATATGAGGCAAGAATTAAAGTGCAGCTGTGATATGGGGGTGGGGGTGGGGGGTAGATGAAGAAGAGCTGGTGCAAACAGAGCAGCGATGGAGCCATCTGTGATAACTGATCGAAGACTTTAATGATTGTAATGTGAGCTGCAGCTGGTGCACAAACGACAGACAATCCATGAAATTTCTGAACGTTTTCTGGATTAGTCTTTGGGAATATTCTCCTTTAAATTCTGATTCCTAGAGTGGACAGGGACAAAGCTGCATGCAGTGCATTCACGAGTAATAAACTCTGTTTTACTGTCATTTACTAGACATCAAAGCCCAGGTGAGCCCCAGAGGCCTTCCATCAAGCAGTTAATATTTAATTAAAAACTTTGAATCTATAGTTTGTGCACAAACTGTGGGGAAAATTTGGACTGAAAGCAAGGTAGAAACGGTGACCAGAGGAAGTTTTTCTAAACTACTGCCTGTATAAAAGTTGATTACTGAAATGATTAAAGTTTAGGGTAAAACTTTGCTGAAATGAGGTGGGTAAAATCACGGACACGACACCTTCACACTGGACTCATCATCAACGTCCTCCCTAATAACTGCAGATTATCTCAGGCAAATCAGGTCAGACAAATGGTTCCGTTTTAAAACAAACTTTCATGAAACTTAATGAGTTTGTCAAAACTGCAAACTAAAAATTCATTTACTTCAATCCAGCTGTATAATTATAAACAGCAGCAAGTCTAACATTACTAACATTACATTGTTGTAACGTGCAGCTGTCGGCAGGAAGGACCTCCTGCAGCGGTCCGTTTTGGAGCGAACTTGAAGAACCGTCTAAGTGAAGACACTACTGCTGAATTACGGCGTTCATCTTCGGACTCGGTTCTCTTCAACAGTTTCAGTTTCAGTTTGATGCTGCTGCCTCCAACCACACAGAAAATTGTGCTCTCCACCACAAACCTGAAGATATGCAACATCCTGCTGGAAACGCTGAAGGACCAAAGGTTTGTGGTCATAAACCGCTACATGACCGTAGATCACTGCACGCCCCTCCCCTTGGTTTGTAAACTAGAACTTCATTGTCAGCATTTCTGACATTTAGAGACGACTGCATCAATGGAAACTACTTCAAGTGTACAGAAGATGTAAAATAAAGAACTGAAACCTAGTGATAAACGTGAAGAAAACATAAACAACAGGTGAAATGGAAATTACAACTATTACTTCAGTGCCAAAGTACACGTCATGTAAATGTTTGAGACGTGACCGCGTTTGACCCGCAGAACAAGAAATATTACATTCGAATGCCACATGAGCATATACAGTGTTTAAGAAGCTTCATATATTCAAGCTTATTTAAGCCAGAACAAACTTAACATTTAAGACCTTTTTTTTTTAAAGTCACCTGGCAGGTGACCAGGTACACAAACCACAAACATATAAGACTAAATCAAGCAAAGACGTAAAAGGAAACTGAGATGAAAGGGAGGATTCGTCTTAGAAGTGGCCTGAAAGAACCAACAGTATTTTTTTCTTAAATTGTCTCTAAATGCACAGAGAGAATAATGGCGGCGCGTGCAGCACAGGACCACAGGCTGGGACTTGAACCTCAGCCCACCAAGTAAAAAAAAACAAAAAAACAAAAAAAAAAAAACACCAGCTCTGTACATGTGGCACCCACTCAGTTGTTAATGTTTAACAAACCGCGATGTTAAGAGCCAAACATTATCCCTATAATGAAGGCAAGGTAAATACATATGCGTGTAAATCTGTACAAATGTGATATCAACAAGAGCCACTGGATTCATAAAGCCTCGAGGAAAAAAAAAAAAAAAAAGAAAAGAAAAAGAAAAAGAAACATGTTATCAGACTGTAGCTGCTGGAATTTGCAGCACAAGTAGCGTGTAATACATTTGTGAGTGGCCTCATCCTCCTCCGAGCATGCCTGCGAGCTGCTGATACAGGAATTCAGGGGACATTTTACAAGCGGCTGTGCTGACACGGAGCCTTTTCCACTCCAACCTTTTAAACGCATGCCGGATCGGTGAGCAGCTCATCATGAGAATATCTGGGCCAGAGTAGATCTGGTAGGTTCTGCAAGATTGACAGATAATGAGAAGCAGGTTCACTTGGGCTGGATAATAGCTACCAGGATATTATCATCCTACTATAAACTTGACTTGGAATCTTTACGATGGTTTTAATTAGACTTAAAACCACTGAGTTTATTTCTATTTTATAAAATATACAACAGGCACGCAGTGTACTACACGTACTTTTAAAAAAAATCCTCTGATCATAGTGGGTCTTAGTATTAGACAAATACAACTTCAAAAAAAAAAATCGAAACTGTGTGGAGTCATTTTGTAAAAATAAATCATGTGAGGAACGGTAACACCGACCTTCATGACTCAGCAGCGTGGAGATTATTTTAGTACATTAAAGGTTTTTGTTTTCTGTAAGACCATCAGTCTCACGCTGATCAGGAGTTTGGACCCGTTTTTCTTGGTATTACTTCTGCTTGGTTGCATGGTTCTCTTTAGGTCCCAGTGCAGCATTTCCTTCTAAAACCTCAGTTCGTTCATTTTTCACCCACTCTGATGTATATTTGCTCGTGTGCTTTGGATCACCGTCTTGCTGCATGACCCAGTTTTGACCAGGCTGTAGCTGTCAGACAGATGGCCTCCAGAATACTCGGGTTTACAGAGGAGTTCTTGGTCAGCGCCATGACTGCAGGATGCCCAGATCCTAAAAATGAAACTGTCTCAAATCTTCAGCTCTCCACCACCGCTGTGCTTGACATTTGTTAGGGGGCATTTTTGCAGAAATGATGCCTGTAGTTTTGTCCAAGTATGGCAGTGGGCCTCAGGGATGAACACCACCGCTTCAGCTGTTGGAGGACTTTGTTGCAGAAGTGTTGTGATTTGCTTCGACACTTTTACTCCAGTCCAGCGACCCTTCCACACAAACCTTGTTCAGTCATGAACTTCAGTGTTGGACGTGCCAGCGAGGCCTGTAGGGTGAGAGAAGTAGCTCTTGACTTTTTCTTTTACGTGTTTCTTTGGGTCTGGCCTCTGAGCAACTTTCCTGTGAAGATGAACAACTGTCTTGATTGCTTTCAACTTGTGAATGATCTTCCTCACTGTTGGACGCCGAAATAAAAATTGTTTGGAAATGGTTTTATAACTCGCTCCAGATTGATGTACACAAGCTATTTTCTTCTGTAAGACCATTACTCATGTCCGTCCCTCTTGGCATTGTGTCAACACACCTTAATGTTTTATAGAGGTCTGCACATCTGCTGATGATCAATTCATCAAGGGTTATTAATTATCAGCACCTGGCAGCAAATTACCCTCTTAAATCTGATGGAAGCAGCAAGGGAGTACTTTGCATTGGCCACTCTTTTTTGGTCCCATTTCGGTTAACTAATGACAGAAAAAATAAGTTGTTTGCTTGAGGGTGTATTTGCCAAATAAAACAAATATGATCCGTTTAATTTTTTCATATTCAATGTCAAAGATATGACATGAAACAGCTGAAACTGTTTTTCACTATGCAAAACAACTGCCAATGCTGTAAGACTTCAACCACCATAAATGTTTTTTAATTGTATGTCAGTAAGAGAATAAGCTCAACAAAGTAGGATGGAAAACTGGCGCTGTCCCAGATATGAGAAAAAAAGCTTCCTCCATTTAAGAACAAGGAAGCGCTGTGGCTGCAAAGCAACGAGGCAGCTCTCCACACAACAGGTGCAGGTCTGCTTTATATTGTGTGAAGTCTAAATCTCAACAACTGAACAGGAGAGGTGGAGTAGACATGATAGAACTGCAATAATGTGTATTTTTCAACATTTTTTTACATAACTGACAAATATTGTTTATATGCTTTGATATACCAGTTGTAAAATACCTATTTTTTGTATTTTAAGTGGCTACTCTTTACTTTTACTAAAACAGCTTCTGCCTCAGCTTCCTGTGATGGCAAACATTTCATATTTCTTTGTACTTGAGAAAAAAAAATTTAATGCAAAAAAAAAAAAAAAAAGAATATTCAAGTGTGTGTCTGCATGTGTGAGTATTTGGTTTTTGTTGAGACAAACTATGCACTGTATTAAAGTGGGCTTTTGTGTTGTCCCTCTAGATTTACATGTTTATCTTCATATCAACTCTGCCTCGGCATACATCCTCTCCATAAATGCTGTAAAAATGAAAAAGTGATGAATGCTATGCAAACAAGTAGACAGCAGGAAGGAAAAAGACACATATCCAAGGTTGGGCAACAGCCAGGCATCCTGGGATTGATGACTCCCTAACAAACAGATGTCCTTCAGCAGCAACAGTGGCAGCAATGCATCACTGAACCCTCGGATAGGAAGAGCATTAGTTTATTCATGACAGCCAAATAGAGTTTCAGCTACAAAATTAATTCACTCATTTGTCAGCTGCGTGTCTCCAAGCATACATATTGTAGTCTGTAAATATAAGCAAATGGTGATAATGTCTTATCCAACTTCCTGTACCTAAGAGTTTAAGGATTTCCTGACAGATTTAGGCTATAGACTTAAAGTTTAGTATTTTCTGAAGGGAAATGGTTTATATTTTTTAAACAAGAGAAAAACAGGATTTCAGCTTCAGTTTGGGTGGCAGATCTGTGAAGATGCAGCCCGTGGCAATGTCCTGTGGACCTCCCACACAGCCAGAAGCCAACTAGCTGTGTAGGAGTTAGACTAATTGAAATGCATCTCAAAGCGTGACTCTGTCCTCACCGACGTGCAGAGTTTAGCCCGTGTCCAGTTACTTTATGTGTGAAAAAAGGCTGCACTCATGTTTACTGAACTGTTGTGATGCTGTCTTACTGACTGGCATGTCTGCTTCAGTCCTGTGAAGATGGATGAGGACTGAATCTTTAGGCATCACATCTTCAACTCTCACTGGTGTGGTCTGCAGCCAAGTGTGAAGTGTTGGGAATGAGAATCTCAGGCCGGAGTTGTTCTCATTTGGAAAGAATGAAAGTGGAGGACTTCAAGTCTCAGGGTTTTGTTCACAGGCGGGGGAGGAATGCCATAGTGGTGGCACCAGAACGCCATTTATCAATCAATTCACTGCATGTTCCTACCTTCACAGATTGTTGGTAAAAACCAAAAGGATGAGACTGGGTGGAAACAGGTTTCCTCCACATGGTGAGGGGACTTCCCTTTAGGAACAGAGTGAGAAGTTCAGTCATTTGGGGGAGACCGAGTAGAGTCATTGCTCCTCAACATGGAGAGCAGTCAGCTGAGGTGGTCTTGGGTCTGGTTAGGATGATGCCAGGTCAGCGCCTGGGAAGGTGTTTAGGCATGCCTGACCAGGAGAAGGCCGGGACACCGACCAAGGACATGCTAGAGGGATACTATCCCTCAACTGGCCTGGGAATGCTTCAGTATGCCACCAGAAGAGACGGAGAAAGTGGCCAGAGCAAAGAAGGCCTCTCTGTTTAGTTAAGGTCCAATAAGTGGGGTCAATACAGTACTTCTTCACCGAAGGATCATTTTATAGACTATAGCAAAGCTCCATTACAGAGTAAATGTTAAAGTTCATGATACTGCAAGTAGAGGCTGCACATGTATGCCTTGTTTTGGAAAGAGTGCCGTGAGCAAGCGTCTTCTCTTTAAAATAAAAGGAAAACATGGTAGCACGGATTATGTCTTCAAAGCTGCATCTGAAATAAACCAAAGACTTGTGGAGCAATTTATTGTTTGTATTTTTTATTGCTAAACGTGGCCTTGTACATCAAGGCCAAACACTTCCACTTCTATCTCATCTAAAAACGACACAATGCAAAAACATCTTATACTAAATTACTCTCACTATGCTTTTGATAATTTGATGAATTTGACAACTGCCACTGATGTCACATGGTGTGCTATACTCTAAACGAACAAAAAAACCTGAACTTGACTGACAGCATCGGGAATCATTCTTCAAAGGTTGTGGAAACTGCAGTAAAGCAGGAAAATTGTTCATTTTATTTCAACTGAATGAAACTTCTCATTTTATTTGACATATTCTTGGAATAAACTCCCACTGGGGGCTCACTGCAGAGAAAAAAGAAAATGTATGATAAAAACTAACCAAAAAAAAAAAAATCTTGACTATAAAATGTAGAATATCGCTCATTTAGTCTCACAGAGACGAGATGAAAAACAATTTTTTTGACCGCAACATTCAGTCTTTTCCTCCATCACACACATGGGATTAATCTAATTTCATTCATCCAATTTATTTTCTCTCAAACAGAGCATAAACACCTTTTATTGGGTCTCGGGAGTTCATGGAGGGCTCTTTATAAAAGTATGGTTTAGATTAGAGAGCAGTGTGTGAATGTGAGTGAGAGCGACAGAACTGCTGTACCAAGGGGACCGAGGCCAACTCCATCGCGAAGTGTACTTCCTCTCCACAGGCTCTCTGCTTCCTGTTGTGTTGCCATGGTGTTGCAAACAAAAGAAGACAAGCTACTCTTCTCCAGGAAGCCATAAATAATTGATTGGCAAGTAGCTTAATCAGCCCTGAGGCTGCTTGGCAATTCCACAGCTGGCTATAAATAACTCATTACGCTAATTATGGTATGCGAGCACACAGCTAGCCTGCAAGCATGAACACAGTCAACCATAACTACTGTGGGTTCAAACATGGTGACCGTATGGCAACGTTCAAGTCATAAACCATCGGCAGCCACTGCTGCTCTCTAGTAAAGATGATGGGAAGAAGTGGAATTACTTTCACTTGTGCCTGGAACCTTTTCCGAGCTAAATGTCTCGTCTTCCTCTGGGCCCCGGATGAGGGAATCCTGGCAGATTATGTTTACTAAAGATAAACTGCTCTGATCCCCTTATACTTGACAAGGACAGTGAATGTGATTCCCCATGACACGGACCCATCAGAACACTCAAACCATGACAGGCGTCTCCTGCTGAGACTCTGACACATCCCTATACCATTCTTATTTTGATGGCGCCCGTCTTCTGGACGGCCAGCGGTGACAAGACCGTTCTGATGATGGCGAAGTAGAATGAGAAGCACTTAAGAGACTTGGGAGAGGTCTCTCCCCTCTGGGCAAAGCAATAATGACCTTACTGTCTCCGTCTATGGCGTTACAGTGTCCATCTATTTCAGTCGCATCCAGACTTTGGGCTAA
>JAOWBL010000016.1:6889811-6900687 GCA_028564865.1 Zenarchopterus dispar
GGGATGATAGTGGACTGCAGAGGATCTGATAGAGGCATTTGGTTGGCTCGATCCCTGTGTGTGTGTGTGTGTGTGTGCGTAAATGCATGTGTGAAAGAATCAGAGGACATGCGCCTGAGGTTCACCATCAAACATGGTATAGAGTACTATAGTGCACACAAAAACACGATGGGCAGACAAACACACACACAGATAAGTCCTGCCCCATCAGACAGAGCAGGATTAGACTCTCCCTCTCTCACAAATGAAGCGACACAGATTACAGCTCCAGCACAGCTCCTCTGGCTTCAAACGGTTTTCATGGCCTCACCAGATTCACCATGTCGTCTTCTGAACAAAAGCAAAACTGAATTTACTGTCCAACAACTAAATGAATGGAAAGGTATCTTCTCACATTAAATTCCCAAGGTTAATTAGATGGCACAGTTTTCACAGGTGCATGATTGGTACCAAATATTTAGATCATGTCTTACATATTTTCCTTTGAAACTTAAATGTATTCTAAGAGGAACTTTAGCCTCTTCGAAACATCCCTAAGGTCTCGCTGCAAACACCACTTTACACATTCAACACCTTTCCATAAATACTGTGAAGGAAGATGATATCTAAACAAGGCTGTGAGTGGCATCATGGGGGCTTACATCATTACCTGTTTAAGTGCCGTGGCTCATCATGGTGAGCTTGTAGGGGCTGCACGGGCGTTAACGTGTTTCCATGAAGCGGTAACGCTGCCCGGGACACGGGGGATGACAGGCCTGTTATGCCCCGTCGCATTCGGGCAGCGAAGCTCCAAGTGCTGAGCGAGTGAAATGCCAGGGTCCAGTGATCCCCGGGGCAATTTAGGGCGGGAAGAGGAGCCTCTAGCTGGGGCCAACCGTGTGTTTTTGCACATCTGAAAGAGATGGGGCATTCTGGGAGTTCAAGAGCTCATTTTCAGCCTGAGAGGTACCCAGTGAGCACAGCAGCTCGTGTGCAGTTGAGAGAACGTGAACGGCAGTCCACCCACCGCCGACCGTAATAAAGTTCTTTGCTGCACGTGCACAAACAGCATTTTATGGGCTCGAGAGCTTGAGTAGGAAAATAACCAATATTCATAGCATTTGTCTGTTTAAAAGCAAAAAGTTTTATTCTGCTCAGCTATTATACTCAAGTCCAACTCAGAAATTGTCATCCAAGAATAAAAATGATTGCATTTCTATTTTTTTTTTTTTTAAAAACACCTGAAATTTTTTTTCCTTTATTCAACACAAAGCTGTGGAGTGAACACAGAAGAACCTACTGATCCAGCATTGATCTCCTGTGAACTTGAGTGGGTTCATGGCTTCCAGTCACATTAAGTATCTGCGTCTCTGTTGCATACTGGAGACGACGTCCTCCTGCTATGAGTCAACAGCAACTGGAGCAGAGGGATATTATGCACATGGTTAACTAGGTCAGCCGAGCGCGGACCCAAGCCGTCTCGCCACTTACCACAAAATTATTTTCATTCTGATCTTGTTAACCTTCTGCAGACTAAGACACACACCCACGCCCAGTTTAAAAGTCAACACTAACTTTCAGTAGCAGCCAATCTTATTGCTTGTTGTAGATTTTCTTAACTGCTTTTTGAATTACAAAGTTTGAGCTTTTAAAAGCTTAGACATACTGTATTAGGAGGTACGTAGGCTGGACTTTCCTCCCATTTTCCATCATAATCAAAGTTCAAAAGGACTCTGGGTCAATTGAAAGGCCAAAGTCTAGAAACATGTCTCACTTTTAGCTCGAGCTTTGAGAAGGATTTTATAAAGTCAACTGTGTAAAATTTTCATCCTCTCCTTTGGACACATCCCATACATACTGTTAAATCTAAGTGCAAAGCAAACAAGTATAATATGCTTATAATGTAAGAAATTCAACTGCTGAAAACTACTGTACCAGGAGTTAAACAGACCTTATCTGATGGGACTTTGCCCTGAAATACGTTGAGACTTTCAGACTTCACAAGAATGATGGTCAAAGCAAGATGGAGCAGTATAATGCTTAGTAGGCAATTATCCCATCCCTGATGACAGCAAGCTAATGTTTGCTTATTGCAAAGGAAGGAAACAATTAAATAAGCAAAATTTATGAGGAGAGAAAGATGACTCAGCCTTACTTTTGGCCAAGTTTAAGAATTAATTGCTTTGCCACTATAAAGCAGTAAATAGGTAATATTGATAAGAAAATAACTGAAAAGTGAAGAAATTCTGCAACAGTCTTTATAACCCCCTCCTGTCCTTTGGGCTGAGGAACTAAAAGAGGATCTTTCTCTTGATAAGTTATGGCTCACTTCCTGCAAACAGAGTGAACATAAGCAGTAACTGCACTCTTGGCCAAATATCTCGTGCCTCGGGGTAAACTAAGTATTTGCGTTCAGGAGTAGTTATCGCTGATGTATTCTTCTTGACTGACTAACACTATTTTTGTGAGTTTACATACAAACAGCATTAAAAGGATTTATACATGCAAAACTTGAGATTAATAGTGGCAAGACATGAGAAACTGTCCACTCAGCGTTTTACTGATCTGTCAATACCAGCTTTCCCACTCACTTTTGCGTCACTCATGACACAACGGCGCTTTCTCTCAGCAGCAAAAGAGTCCTAATTACTGCAGCTCTTCTCCGCAGAACATTACAGAGTGATGGCCAAGATGTTTACTTTCAGCTTGATGTAAACTCTGTTTTGGCTGCTGCGGTGAGAGAAATCCCTTCACAGAGATGTTTTGACGCCTGCTGCTTTTACAAGTTTCCATCCTGAGATCAAGCTTGAAATAATGAAGCAGGTTTAGGTTGGTTTTCTAATCAGCCACAGAAGCGACGTGCTGCAGCTCAGGGTGACAACGTCACATGCAGCTCAAGGCTGCAGACGGGATGCAGACACAGTAAGTTATCCATCATGGCCTCTGTGGTAGCCTCTCAGACTGAGGGATGTGAAATATGAAATGAAGACATTCTTTCACCAACAAGTTCGCAATAAGCCCTTGGAGTCGATCATGATGGTTGGAGCGAGGAAGTCAATTCTAGTGGAGGCAGAAGTGCTAAAACCTGCTGACGGATTCGCCATGAAATGATGCTGCTGCTACAAAAACAATTATTCAGTCAGCAATTTTATTGTACTTTATTTTTTATTCAACTTCTCATCTCCATCACAACCAGCACAGTCACAAACTGGGATTCTGAACAGTCGACTAGGATGTTTCACCCCGTGGATTAGGTTTTATATACGTATATCTACATCCGTGTGTACACAGTGGATTTCATTTTTTTAAAAAAAGACCATACAGGTTGTAAATGTCTCAGGTTATAATCCCCACGTCCCCCAAAAACACTGAATTACGATAACAGAACAAGATTTTCTGTTCAAGGCAGAAAAAAAAAGAAAAAAATAGTCATCTTCAATGGTGTTGAGACGTTGACCCGTTTCAGAATGATGCATCTAGGCCACATCAACACTATACGTTCATGTATATTTGCTTAAAAATACACTTCCACAGGCCGTGTTTTCAGGCCGTCCTGGTGGAGAGCGCTGAGCGTTAATGAGCTGCTCCACTTTCATGACAGATGGAAAATGTGCAGCGTGCCTTGCTCGCTCCTCCCTTTCCTTCTCCGCTCCTCGTCCAGTTCGCTCCGCCATCCACCCGTCGGCCTCGTCACTGCGCCGCCACGCCGTCATATCAAATGTTTGAAGACGCGTCAGCGAGGAGAAGCCGCTTAGAGTCGGGGCAGTGGAAAAAAAGGCCTCACTCTCTTCATCAATATTGCAGTCTTACCTGGTGAAAGGTAACACCGGCTAACATATTCCATCATGTCATTAGGAGAGGGGATCAGATGCCTTGGCTTGACATGCCAACATTGTTACCTGTGCAACTGGTGACGTAGGGCCTCATTTATCATTCATGGGCTTTTTAAAGGAGCAGGAAGAGTTTGAAGGCACTGGAAAGTGGAGGACGTTTGGGAGGGCAAGCATCAGAGAGGTCGGCAGCAGCAGGGTGAAAACCAGGAGCAGTAACTGTGGCATAGAGCTCGGAGCGTCACAGAACAAATTCAAAAGAAAGAAAGAAAAATCAAGTTTTCCCAGTTTATAGAGTTCCCTTTAACAAAACATCCAAAGCAAAAGCAACTTTTAAATATTAAGCTTAATAAATGAATTATCTCAGTAATGTAATTTTGAAAGCCAACTGAACAATCAACTGAAAACCCAAAATTATTAAAGCACAAGAGATGCAAGAAGCCAATAGACCCAGCTGGCCACCCCTCTCAAGTAATTACTTTTATTAAACAGATTATCCTTATTTTTGTCCCTTAACGTTACAAGCACCGATTGTCCGTGTAGCTGCTCCGCTGAGCTCTGGTAACCGCCGATTATCTCTGGTCAGTGGCAGAGCGCTGTCATCATGGACACAGTGTGTGTGTGTGTGTGTGTGTGTGTGTGTGTGTGTGTGTGTGTATAACACGGTCTGGCTGGGGTCAGTGTTGGTGCACATTTAATCTGCTCTAGGTTTCCAGGCCGCTCCAAGGACTTTGACACATCCAGTCTGTATCCATTATTCACAAGTGGTCAGACTTTCAAATGCGTGCGTGACAGTGTGCAATATTAAAAAAACAACAAAAAAAAACTGTCCTTCAACAGAACAATGTGGCTCAAAATTCCTTAACAAATAAATAAATAAATAAAAACCTCTTGCATAATCAGACTTTCTACAACAAAAACACGGCACTACTTTCTAACACACACACACACACACACACACACACACAAAAAGCACTCCCGACTCCAGTTGCACAACCCCTGAAATTTAGGGATAGAGTGGTCTGGTTTCATAAGCGGTCTGCTGCCTGTTGGCAGCTGTGCAGTCAGATGAGGTCATTACTTGGGGTGGGACACTGTCACAGACGGGGCAAAAGATGGACGATATTAAAAATGCACGGGAACGACAGCCAGGGAGACCCGGGAGCCGCGGCGTTCCCGCCCAGCCTAGTTGTCGGCCGTTTGTGCTCCCGTTTTGAGTCGAGTTACCTCGCCGGTGGTGCAGTGATGCATTGAGGTAAACAAGGAGCAGAGCAGTTGAATGAAGCTTGTATGTCGGCGTGAGCGTGCACCGGTATTACTGTCAGATCAGTGCCAGGGTGGGGGTGAATGGCCCCTGTGCTATCTCTGGAGCACAGCTTGTTTACCCTAATGAACAGAACTCCATCGCCACTTCAGCCAATTGAAAAGAGGGCATTTAGCTGTTGACGCCGCTCCAAACTGTGAAACCACCGGGGGATATGAATATCCATGAGAACAATATCACAGGCAGCTCATTGTAGTGGCGTGAACAATATCCGTGGATGCTTACATGCCTGTGCAAACAAACGGCAGTAAAACCCAAACAGCGGCGGGCGGCTCTTCAGAATTCTGTGATGCATTGTTGAACCTGCAGCGAGAGGATTTTCAGCCTCAGAGCTTTTGTGAGAGATCGGGGTATGCAGAGCTGCAAGTGCTTATTTTGACATCTGTACCAGGAAAGGGTTTCAGCTCTTTCAATGAAAATAGACAATTTGATATCAACATTCAACATGTCCCTGAAGAAGACTTGTGCTAATACTTCATGGGAGTAGAGCACTCAAATCGTTTCATCCAGTAGCTAAAGCTTTATTAAATCCCTCCAAACATGAATTTTGGACCAATAGGGAAATAGTTAATGATGGGAGTGAAACGCCACTCCATCCAATAGTCAGGCACCTCAGCTGTTTACCCAAATCTCTGAAATCCCTTTGCAAATGTTTATTCAGCCAATGCGAGGGGAGTAGCCCTGTCCCTGCAAGGACAAACGTCTCCCTGCAGGTCTGTGGTGATGCTGAGCTGCAGAAGGCTGCGCCATAGCATGCGTGTGACCATTACATCATGGCTACTTCCTGACGGGTTTGTAACACCCGATCACGTGACCTGCTGTCAACATCTCAGGAGCCTTGCTGTGCTGATCTGCTCATGATTTCTGCCGCGAGACAATTTTCTGCTGGCACCACGCTGCGAGTGCGTCTTAATCCCTCTGTGCAGCATGATATTTGTACGAAGCGACTGCAGAGTAAGATGCGCACGTACGAGTGTGCTTCACTGCCTCCGTTTATTGTATGTTCATGTGAGTGTTTAAGTGTGACAGTCTTCATATTTCTTGTTATCCATGTCCCACTGTTCACCACTCACTTCCCTGCCCCCCCCCACCACTCTGCACCCCAACCAAAGAGGCTTTGAGCTCCTCGCTCTGACATCATCACACGGCATCAGCGGGCATGGACCAGACCTTTACGTGGATAACCGGGGGAGATTACACACAAACAGACACGCTATAGAACACCCCCCCCCCCCCCCCCCCCCCCCCCGAAGATGGAACACAATTTTTTTTTCCAATGTCTTAAACTCTTTGTAGAAAGCTTATGCTCCAAAAAACAGACAGCCCCTGAGCACAGAAGGCTCCAAATCTCTGCATCAGTCAGGTTAAATTGCTTCTCTGCCTCCAGCTTATTTTCCATCTTTTTTGTTCCAAGCTGAAGTATCTTGGAGGTCCTGATCCCTGGATTTGACCTGAACAGACAAAACTGAAACAAACGACAATCGAAACGTTGTCTCATCTAATGTGAAATAGCTTTTTGTTGGTCAAAAGGTTGGCAAATGGTGAGATTACCATGTCCCCACCCACACCCCCACCCACACCCCCACCCACACCCACCCCCACCGGCCTGTGTGCACAAAACACCACTGTCAAGATATTTTCAACTTTGCAGATGAAATCTACAACATGACTTAGGGCTGGATGACATGGCCTAAAAATGACAAGTCTGATTTTTTATTTTATGCCACAAAAAAAAAAAAAACAACTGACAGTCAAGCAATTCCAGATAAAATATTCAGAAATGAATATCTTTATGTTTTCACAAAACTGAATGAAGACAGTCAACCACAAAACAGTGACCCTAAAAGCATTTTCAAATGTGTTTAAATAAAAAGCAGAGAGAGAAAAGAAAAATAGAAAAAAAATAAAATAAAATAAAGAAATAATATAATCTACACAAGTGGATGTCCACATAGGTTATAGCAGGTCATTGGAGCACAAGTGTAAACTAGTAGCTGTGATCCAGTTAAGAACAGTCATTTAGGCATCTGAAGTGGGAGATTCAAGAACATAAACGTAATCATCTCTTGGTGAGTAATCTTTTCCAGGGAATACAGTTTTTAACTTCTGAGAGCCTTAATCCAACTGTTAGTGGGAGATTGTTGTGGTAAGACCTCTAAGCATAACTATGGGTGATCTTTTAACTAATAAAACTTGAGGTTGACTGTATTCCAGATGTGGATAAACCCAAACTTTAACTGCAAGTATGTGGATATTTTTAGTGGTGTTAAATTAACGCTCAATTAGCCGAGCTGCTACCTTTAGCTGCCATATACAACTAATGACATTTTTCCTGACACAGCAATTCACACGACGTCAGACTTTCACAAACAAGCAACTTACAGACAGCTGGAGAAACCGTTTGCTTTTTAGGAAAATTAACAACACACACACACACACACACACACGTGCGAAAGAAAACGTTACACAACTACTCGTGAAGCAGCAGCAGTTATGTACTGAAATTACACAAACTGAAATAATGTTAGTTTATGGCAATGTTTGAAAACCTATAAATTAAAATTAATCAATTTAAAATAATCTTTTTAGTCCTATGATTTTCGCAGCCCCAGTTGTGAAACAACGTAGGTTAAATGTTCACATTTTGATGTGAGACTGGACTCAGAGTCTGTATGTGGATGAACGGATGTTTCTGTCCGATGACCCGTCTGGGCTCCGGCTCCATGACACCTAACCAGGAAAGTCCATAAGCGTTTCCATGTGGTCCAAAGACTCATCCTCTGTCAAGCCGCTAATTTTACTGAGTGACCTCATGGACGGCCATTTGAAGCTCGCTGATGTGACATAACAAAGGTACCCTTTCACTCCATTAACACGGCCAGAATTTCCTAAACGGGCTTCAGGGTTTTTGTGCCACCTGTGGTGATGTGCTTTTGTTAAGCATTTTAATTTTTTTTTCCTCAATCCTTTTTTTTTTTTTTAAAGTAACTGCAGTAATCTATAATGCAAATGAGTTGTAAGAAAGAAATAATGATGCACTGGACTGGGCGCGTATAAATTCAAATTCCTGACACAAAACAGACAATTCCAGCAAAATATTAGCAACTACTTCACCATCACAGTGCAAACATACCAAAATAACTCCCACAAACGCAGCTGCTTTCTATTCTCCATGTAACTGACAAGGATGTTTCATTCAGGATGTGGGAACTGATAAACAAGAGGCCAAGTTTCCACTCGGGAGGCATATTTTAAAATATAAATATCCAGGTGCCTTTATTAACATGCTTGAGAATTTTACTTGGGCTTATATCTTTAGAAAGTTTCCACAAAAAGGGTGAATTCTGGAAAGCCACAACACATGGAAACTATTACACTTACTAGGAAATAAAAGCCTTGAAATAAAGCAGCTTCTACAAATAAGCAAATGATCATCAAGCCACAGTTGGAAACAAAAACAATCATGTTTCAATAATGTATAGGTGTCACTGTGAATGGAAATAAGTAGGTGCTATTGGCATTTTTAGTTGACTGAACGCTCCATTGCCAACTTTTACAACCACTCGTTAAAGGACTTTCCAGGTTCAAGTGTAACGCAAGGCTCCATTAAGAGATCATGTGGATGGATGACTCACATTCCTGGTAGGACACCCTTGGCATGATATCAGTACAGCTGGGAAGCCCCGATCTGGAAGCCCCTAAATGTCCCCAGAACTTCCCCCGGCAGCAGCTCAACTTCAGACTTCATACCAACCCGCTAAGCTGGCAGTTAAAAATAAACCACCCAAGACACTGCATTGGTCCTGATGACAAGCGTCTCCATAGCAACCTACAATGACAAGTAGTTGGACGTGTAAGGCTGGATCTTGAGAATCATGTGCACTGCAGGAGCAGAGAGGAGAGGACCGTCACTCAGTGAAGGAGGCAGCTGCAGCAACAAGGAGAAATCCCCCCAACGAGAGAATGTGAGCGTGCCGTCTCTGCCTCCATCACTGCCCTCTGCCACCACCCGATTCAAAATACCAGCATGTCCTTTGCAGCTGAGCTAAAGTCATTTAACCGACTTTACAATTTACATTTTCAGTTATGTGTGACCTGGAGTTACTGTCATGATCTTCTCTCACTATATACAGTAGTGAGTGAGAGATGAGCAACATTTTGTGGGCTAAATCTATACACATACACATGCTAAGGTGATCCATTAGAAAGCCAGAAACAAAGTACAATACTGCCACTAGCTAAAATAAGCCATGTTAACATAAACCAAAGTCCTACATTTCATTTGGGATAAATAAACTGTCATCCCCTTTATCTCATAAATCCAGTCAAAGCTTACCGCCACCCTCTCACATCCTCCTAAACTCTTAATAACCACTGTCCTCCATTTTTCAAGTTCTGAAAGAGGTTGAGAGAAGCTTAAACTGGGTCAAACTGTTATGAAGACCTATTCCTCATGAAAACCGTATAGTTTTAGGAAGGAAAACTGAAATATTCTCATAATACGTTAAATAGGACGACCTTAAGCATGGGAGTTGTAAATGACTGTTGCAGTCACAGCTCAGCTTTTAAATTTAGTCAAATGGACTCAAACTTCTACTTTTCTGAACATTTCTCTGTACCATTTCTAGGCAAATGATAAATATATAAATGCAAATCTGAGAAAATAAAAATGACAAAAAGCATGTGGGTAATTAATATAGAACATGCAATAAAAAGGTCACAGTGCCTCATTCACTGAAGGAATCGTTCAGTTGATGCCATCAACTTCTGATCCTAACAGAATGAATAGGGGTTTATTCTGGCTGGATAGTACTATGGACTTCCCCAAAAAGCAATTTCACTGTCCAATCTAGAGCTGCAGTGAAAGCTCGGTGGGTGATGCCTTACCCTTGTCAGCTGCACAAGCAATTATTTCGTTTGGCTATGAGGTGAGACTGCATCGGTCTGCAGGATATAAGGAGTGGAAATGATTGTGGAATGGGGTAGTGGTTGAGCTGATCATGATACAATGAAGTTTGTATTTATGAATGAATTAAAAAAAACAAAAACTAAAGCAAATAAATCAACAAAAAACTTGAGTCCTTGTGCATCTAATTTTGCAGAAAAGTGTTTAATTACCCACGGTGGCTGGGAAGAAGGAAATCTGAGGATCCTCTGCTCAGGCTTTTGCCATCATGACCTGATCCCAGAAAAACACAAGAAAATGGATCAATAAAGGATATAAATCATTTGAACGGGATCACCAAAAGGTTTCAAGAAGCAGAGTGGACCACCAACCTCCAGCTGTAACACAAGAGACCCACTGAATGAAGTCACTAACCAGCTTAACTGAAATGCTTCAGTGTAGAGTAAATGAATTAAGGTCATCCAATTTAAGTCAACTAAAATGCAGTAACTTGTGTTGGTCACTTGTTACCTTATGCTGGAGGTACTTCATTTACAACCAGCTATTAAAGAAATTAATTTAACTTGATTAGCAACTCTTTTATACAGTCCAGCTGACCAACATACTGCACAAATCTGGCAAGAATAAAAACAAACAAAACTAACTTCTGGTTTAATTCACAGAAAGCTGCAGGGTTATGGTTCTTGATTCTCAATATTACTTATTACAATAAATTATGCACACTAGCTATTTTTTTACACACACACACACACACACACGAGGAAGGACCCACTCCTCTATGGACAGGTAGAGTCTCTACCTGCAGTGTGCTCATCATTCAGAACAAGACAAAGGAAA
>JAOWBL010000016.1:6923840-6947763 GCA_028564865.1 Zenarchopterus dispar
ACATGTGAGTAGTCTAACTTCACACATGAACAAGATAATTAAGACCTTTGAGGTTATGGGTAAAGGCTGAAACCAGTTTAACTTTGAAATCAGTGGATTTAACATTTGCTTTACTTTGTTTTTCAGACAAGTTCAACTGTATAAAATTGTGTATTTTCTTCATTAAACATTCTAATGTCTTAAAGATAGTCTTATCCTAGAACAGAAATTGTACAACAACTACTACATGTGCCACTTTTGTCATTTATGGTTGGCAAAATTTCAGTTTATTTGCAAGAGAAACCAAATAGTATTTGCCTTGCTTATGTAGCTCTTATAAAACATTTTTTTCTTCATTAAAGGAAATCAGATTTCGAGTATGCCTTGAAAGGCTTTAGCCTCTCAAGCTTGGTTAAGTATTATTCTACAAACAGGATGTAGAAAACAAAAGAATCAGATACAAATGTGCTGTATCTGTTGAACAGATGTAACAAGACAGTCTGTGAAATGTCAAATGACATTCCTTTTATATTCCTCAGTGATGTCACTACAGATTTTCAATACTGTATTTAATCCTTATAAGATCATGGAGCGTGAGCATAATCCATCTTATTTGTAGCAAAAAAACAAGACAGTAACACAGAAATGAAGGATAAAAGGAACAAGTCGGCAACCGAGAGAGACAAAAAAAACAAAAAAGGCTAGATCCATTTCAGGGTCGGTAATCCGTCTAGAACACACAATGTTAGTGACGCCACATGTGTCTTCACATGTCACCATGACACTAAAGGAAATCGCGGTGCACTCAGTGGTGTGGGTGAGCTAGAAAGAGAAAGAGCGGTGCAATCAATGGATGTAGGAGGTTTCTTGGCATGGACTCTTCACACACCTGCAGCACACATCATGGGGTGAATTAAGTGTGAATGAGTGCATGTCTCAAGTGAAGCACAACACAGCCTTGTATGGTACAATTTTCATGAATGCATAGTCATTTTATAAAGAAATACGTGCATAGGGTTCAGATCCGCTGACATTAAAGGAGAGGTAGGGGATAGATGGCGGGCGGTCAGCGGTCGATGTGTGACAGATGAACCATGAACCTTTGGTATTCTCACATCAAGTACATCATTGGTGGGGCCTGGAGAGATAAATGCTAAGAATAAAATGTAGAGCAACTCCCCTGATGGATGGTCTGTGAAGAAAATAGAGCAAACAAACACAGACGGTGACATTCAAGAGAGTGCAACTTTGACAGGGTTATGACCGTCGGTCCTCACCACCACTCAGAAGCCCCCCTTTCACTGGAACGCCCCAGGTTCTGATTTGACTACAATGGAAAAGCTATTAAGTCTGTATTCAGTTAAATAAGTAAAGGAAGATTTTTTTTCTTGCTCATTTACTTCAGAAAATAAACTTTCAGTGAGATACTGAAATGAAAAGTCAATGAAGACTTAAGATACGAGAGGTCGAAGGAGAGAGAAAATTTACACACCACACATTCAATCTAAACGGATCTCTAATGTCATGAGAAAAGTGTACCTTCAAAGCCCTTCAATTGCTTTCAAATATCTGAATGAAAAAGAAAAAAAAGGCCTGACATCAAGGGAGAACTTTGAAAGATATTGAAATATCAGCTTTTAAGGATTTTACTGCGACATAAGACTCAGTAGTCCTGTTGTAAACAGCTGCTCAGACTGAAAGGAAAAAGTCAAGAATTAACCGGCTGAAATGAAAGAATAAGTGAGCCAATGATGAAACTTACTAATCAAAAGAACTACAAAGCTTAAGAAAGAAACAGATATTTTTGCTTAATAGCATAAATCTTCAATTACACAATTTTTTTTTCAATATTCTATGAAAAGAGATACACCCATTCATTGTCCTGGAGGTTAGATTAGAAAAAAAAAAAAAAAACCTAGCGATTTCAGTTTTGGTCAACTACAATGCCCTTACTAATAACTTTAAAATGAACTGTATTCATAATTTGTGCAATTAGTCTTAAATATTTTCAAAACTAATTACAATTGATGATTTGAGGAGTTTAGACGATTCAACTTAAAACAAAAAATACTGCTAATTTTAGCAACTTCTCTTCCCATCAATACAAATAAGTACTCCAGATATTTACTCAAAATCAAACGAAAGATGCATTTCAGTCCTCAACCTTGTTTCTCTATAAAACTAGACAGAAATTAATGTGAAATAGAGATGTGATCAGTCACAATCCACAGGATGATGCATAACAAGGAGATGACATTTTTATTACTTTGAAGAAAACTTCAGAATTGAAAGAAATATGTAGAAAACAAGTTTTTTTATTTGTGAGGCTGTTAAAACAATGCATGTTTATTTGAAGTGTTTCATAACTGCAAATATAACTACACATGGATTAGTACGTGAGAATGAACTTCTGTTCCACAACATGAGAATAGATTTATGCAATTTCTCTTGCATAAAAACAAAGATAGCACAATCCCTAATGAAAATGAAAGACAAAACGCATTTATAGATTGAGCAAAATTAGGATTTCTGTGAATTAGTAATGCTAAACACATAATGCATTTCTTAAAATATCAATACCTTTCCTCATGAGCAGTGCACTTTACTGTGAGCTAACTCCAATCTGGTAATTCAAACCAACTCAATGTATTTCAATAACACTCAATTTAATAGAAATAACAATAATAAAAGTACTTATGCAAAACTATTCAGAAATATCCTGAAACATGTTCTGAATATGTTAATGAAAGGAATATTTACCAAGTGAGTGTCTGTTGTTGAATGTTGTCTCTTGACAACACATGTAATCTCAAAATGATTAACACAAGTGTGAAAACTGAAATTGTTTTTCTACTGTATAAGATAAATCTATTTAGAAGTGATGAAATTCAGGCTGATTTTGTTTGGCCTGCACTGGGTTTCATGGCACCAAGAACGATGCCTTTTGATTTGTGCTCCAAGTATGAAGTTGTGGCAAAACACCCCTCCCTTATCTGCTTTCTGCAGGTTTGACTAAAGATTTCATTTAAAAAAAAAAAAAAAAAAAGGGGGGGGGGGCACAGATTTGGGATCATGAGACTAAGACATTCTGTGTTATGAAAGTGCCATTTGCCTGCATTTGGGAAAGTAAATGAAGCTAAATGCATTTATTCAAGCCACGTTTTGTCCCAACCCCGGCATTCAGCAGGTAAATGAAAGCCATTTTACTTAAGGGCCGAGCAGCATATTATTCCTAACTCTCTGGAGGGCATTCTGCCTCTTCTTTGATAGTGGGGGAAAAGAAAAAAAAAAAACTACCTTGGTAAATAATGTGAGCTTCAGACTCATTACTCAGTGTACTACCTTTTCAATTAAGGTTTTTTTTTTTTTTCTGTGAAGCTGCAACACATTAACTTTCCTTTGGAGAAAATGCATTCATTTAGTGTTTGCAACTTTTAATAATCTTCCTGGTTGAATGCAGGTGACTATAACCTACAGCAGCATGTCAAGACAAAAGTGATTGATCGAGTCGGTCTATGTTGGGTTACAGCCCACACGTATCCTTTTGGGAAGTGTTTGTTATTTTTTTGGTTTTTTTTTTTAAACAAAATGTCCATCAACAACATGGGAAATTCATAAGTCCATATGCTGAAGGACATGACATGTTCGACAAACATGACATTTGGAAAATAACAGCTTTGAGACAGTTTAATTAAAAAGTGACAGCCATTATGTTGCATGATCAATTTTACTGAAGCTTTAAAGCAAAGGTGTTGTGTTTGCTCACCATCTTCATCAGCAAGTAAACTCCCACACATCACTGTGTTTACATGGTCGTAAATGTTGCATTAAAGTACTGCTGCTACCCATTGCCTTGCTCGATAGTTTTAAAATAAGCAAAGTAAATGCTCAGCCTGCAGTAAAAACTAAAATGAAAATGTTTTCCTTATAGGCCTGGTTGGTGACGAACCCAAAGCGCCACTGAAGATTAGATACTAAGCAACAAAATAAAAATAGAAATATTGCATAACAAGAAATTGCCAGAGAGGGGCTATTCAATTAAGTGTGCCGTTTCCATGGTAACGTCAGCAGTCTCAGAGGCATGGCGCTGACTGACAGCTGCACATGCCCAGCTATGTGCCGGAGTATCGTTGAAGGAGCTTGTAAACTCAAATTCAGTATTTATACGCTGGCATCGTTTTCTGTCATCAAGGCAAGAGTGAATCAGACACACACACAGAGACTTCATCAGCCGGTCTAAGAATGCATTCAGGTGAATCGATAACAATGTGCTCTTTATCCCAAAACACTCATTTAAGCTCCTGAGTTTTTAGCTTCAGCTTCAGTCACACAGACTTCACATGGACCATCAGCCTCCTACTGGTGGCCTCATAAAGGTTTACGACCACATCAGTCAGCATCAGCCCCTCAGTAAAAGTTAGTGTGCATCTATTATGACATTTAATGTTACACCTGTATTATTATTAACATTATTATTGTTGTCGTTAACTGTGCTCTAAACAACTCTTATGAAAACGTGATTGTGTTAAAAAAAAATCCATCATCTATACCAGTTTCTTCCCATCCAGGCTGACAGATCTGCCAGAGTTCATCACAGATGTTTTCAGGCAAATTAAATGAGTAATGGCACATTTCTAATTAACATTAAGAATCTAATCTGAAAATAAGTTAATTTATTTCCTCAATTATAATTAAAAGACTTCTTTGTTTAGTTGCACTGTTATTTATCTTGTGTGCGGCATAGTAGGTCCACAAAGTTGAGGACCTTGACACCAAAGAGCAGAAATTGATCTGTAGCTGGGTAAGCATCCGCGGCAACAACAACAAAAAAAAAAAACAGTTTGGACAAGATAAAGTAATAAATGGGATTTAATATTTAACCTTGGTTTTTCTTTGAGAGTCAAACGCTGAAATGATCCTGCCTCAATTACAGTAAATGGATATTCTGGTCAAAGACTACAACATCTAATGACGTTGAGTAAAAGATTCAAACTTTAATCATCCTCACATCGCAGCTGTGAAGTTTTTATACATCTAATGTGGCTCATAAAGCCACTGTAATCTCTTAATTACAGATGTATAACATCTGCCTTGATTGCTTCCGAGATGAGTGGGACACATTTTTGTGGAAATCGAAAAGTCAGGTGACTAGAAACATTTACGGCTGGAACAACAGTAGCGAGACGGTGGCTGGCTGTTCTGAAGCGGACGGGAGCTCATCCAGCTGCTTTGTAAGAGTTTGAGTTTACTCATTTTTGCCATCGTGGGCAAGAGGTCAGAGACATGTTTACACAAATTCCAGTTCCCATAATGGTTTGCAGGCAAACGATTCAATCATAACAGGAGGAGGCAGCCAAGTTCAAAGCCTTTCAGCCCTCCATCTAAATTGCTAGAATTAGCATAAAACTCAATTTTGGACATTTCTCATGTACTTTTGAAACACTTTGTATGCATAGCTGTCATGCTTTGTTTAAACACTCACTCAACCTTTGTCTGACCTCAAACATTCAGTATTTAATAACTCCTGATGTGACCTTTGAGCTTCTTGTTGACAAAGGCAGATCTGAAGTGACATCACCTGGTCGCACGCTCATAGCTACAGGATACAGCGCCACGGCCAGCCGTTATTTTCAACTAATGTCATTCTTCCACTTCAGCCAGCCTTGTCAACCTCCTCCTACACAGTAAGCGTGAGTTCACTTTGAGGTACTCCGACTCCCTCTGAATGGAGTCAAAACTCACACTTGGCACGTAAACTTCCAGTTTGCAGACACATTAATCTGGAGGTGGATATGTTGTGCTGATGTGTATGCCGTCATGACCCGCCCAGTTGATGCACAAATCTTCAAATGTCATATGTACTGTGCCTGCGTCCTGGGGACAATGAGGGGTATAAGGTTTCCTGGCAAGACTTAGCAGCACCCAAACTTAGAACTGACACCCTAAGGATGCTGGTATGTGTGTGTTGGTCTGTTGATAGGAGGGAGATGTACACCAAACAGTAAAATAAGCCACTTGTCAAGCGGCTCTAACAGTATGTCACGGTTATATCCTTCAAGTGTTGTGGAGGTTAGAGCACCAGACCCCATGGAGACACTGACTGTAAAACAAATACTGATCAAGATAATCATTGCGTGTGGTCTTTTCTGCCTAAAGATGGTTAAGCGTGGTACAGTTACAAATCTGGGGTAACGTGATGTGACTTACTAGTGTATACAGGATTTCTTCACATATTCTTCGTAAAGCTGGTCAGTGTTTGCATCCTTCCTCATCCTCCATCTGAATTACACCATCCAGCGGGCAAGGCTCTTATTTTACTTTTGTAAACACCAGGTGTAACCTTCCTGATGAACCACCATCAGATGCACCTTGAAAGTTACCTGGGCCATCCTTCAGGACACTAAGGTCTGTCTAATTTTACCCAGAATGCACCATTCTGTGATGAATCTACCATGAAACTCTCATTTTAAAAACAAAAGTACAAAGGGTCAAATTTAGGCCGGGTTTAATAGAAAATTGGTCATGTCTGCCAGCAAGCCTACTTCACCAGAGACAGAAAATAAAAATGCTGATACATATATGCATCTGTGGGTTGTAGAAAAAGGAATTTTTCTACTCTATATTTGCAGCTGCAGAGCTTCATACACTCAAATTGCCAAAAGGTGCAAAAATCAGTACAGTATTTTACCCTTATTTAGAGCTGTAAACTGTGTGATTTATTTTGATTTAAATGATCTGATTTTCAGTTTTTGGGGAAATAGCTTCTCGTCAGGTGGACTGCACCAAAGTTCACCAGCTGATTCAAATCAAGACCCGCTCATTTTGTTGCACACTCGAGCGTAATTACCACGTTCCTGCCACAAAAACTGCACAGAGCAGGAAAGCAAACTTTTGTTTGCTTTAAGTAAACTAACGGCTGTAGGTGTGAAAGCAGAGCGAGTTTCATCGTCTGAGAAAACAAGGAGCACAAATTTAGACAAATTCTACTTTATTATTGGATCTGTAAGACCTCTAATAATTCTTAAAAACATTTGTAATGGTTTCAATGACTTTTTGTAGATCAGTGCAGAATCCCATAAATGAAGGCATTTTTTGTTTAAGTCGTACTGTGTTGGTTAGTAAATCCCAGCTAACAGTTTCTGGTTCCCAGAACAAAAGTTAGACCCTGATCGTCAAATAGCTTAGTTTCCATTTCCATGTAACGTCTCTTTTATCCAAAAACCTTTTTTCTAGTGCATCTCAGTTTGGCTGCATTGACGTTTTCATTGGTAAACCTTTGTAGTTTGGTTCCTTAAACACTGAAGATTTTCATTTTACCATCACAGTCAGTCTGCAGCCCCAGAGTATGAGCACGAAATGTGAAAATACTGGCTTGTCACCTGTTGTGGACCAGTTCCCGTGGTCCTTGGTTTTTCTTGTGATTTGCTGCAACCTTGCAAAAAAATCAAATACAAGACTCAGTTTTTTTCCAACTCGCCCAACCAATAACTTTTTGTGCCACTGGGAAATGGTTATCTGCAATTAAATTATGTATTTAAAGGTTTTATTTCCCCCTAAAGCTTGGTGGATACTGAGAAAAATTATTCTGAAACATTATTCTGTGAGCTTTGAGCTTATTTCAGCCCTGCAGGTAAAAATTGCACTCATGCGATAAAAGCTACTCCATAAGAGGATGTTAAAAGCATATCAGCTTAAATATAGCTCACTTATAGTCGCTATAATTGAAACCCAGTTGCACTCACCTGAGGCCTCTTCACTCCATCTGTCCTGTCCTCCTCCGTCCTGCTTTTTCAGTCTGTAAATGAATAAAAATGATGCCAGATAAGTCCAAAACAGCAACAATACATTTTCCTTTTAGGGTTCATTTCCCTGCTTGGTAAAATGGATTAATGGGTCAAAATGAAAAAAAAAAAAAAAATTGAAGGCATCTGGTAGTAAAAAGGACATCCAGGTCTGATAAGATGGAAAAAGAGAAACAGAAATATGATTAAAATATACGTTTTTTCTGCTTTTCTGTTGCGTCTGCGCTTTAACGGCTATTTTTAAAAGTTAATGACAAAGCTGGGCCGTTATTCTCCAACTAATCAACAATTACACTTTCATTCACAAACAAAAAACTTTGTTTTGATGTGGTTATATAACTCACCTTCGGTGAACTTTAAATAAAAGTTGCTTTTCAAACTGGACCACGACACGTTTGACGTCCCAGCAGCTAATAAAACGTCCTAAGTTTGGCTCAGTTAGCCCTTAAAGTTGAACCATTTCCGCTGGAGTTAAAACGAGGACGAGGTCACATACATTTAAATGTCTCAGTGTGAAATGTACAGGTGAAAGCGCGCGCAGCTGATAGACGACAATCAATTAACTGATCAATCAGTTGGGTTGTTTATGAACTGTTACGGCTACGACGCGTTCATGAAAACTCGGAATTGCGACGTTCCGGAACTCACTCGTTAACGCTTTCATTTTCTGTGCCGGCTTCGATCGTTTTCAGGGTTACGGGAGTCTCCTGGGGCCAAATCCAGGGAAAGCCAGTGAAAAAAAAGAGGTAATCAATCTCAGGTTGGAGAATTAAAAGAAAACATGAGGATGTAATTTTGACAAGCTTTCTTTATTTTTGTCACTTAGTGCCTACATTCCTGTTTAGGAGCCACAGGATTCCTGCACAAAGTCCATGTGACTTTTGTAAAATATACTTTCTGAAACGAGATTTTCAGACACAGAGTAGATGAGTAATGACTTTTACATATATTTTGACTTAGACTTTAGAGAGCAGAGAGTAACTACAACTTTATTTACTCTACTCCACTTTTTTTCAGTGGTATTATTTTAATTCACAGCTAAAGTTATGATCACACGAAACAACCAAGCTGCAGGATTCAGCAGTTAAATTTAGTCCAAACACGACTGTCTTCCAGTTACACAACACGGACTAAAGGTGCAACAGGTTTACCAATTATCCTTGAACATTTTGTACTTGTTCAACCTGCTGACGTGTGCTTTGGCATCACACTACTTCAGCTAGAAATTGTTTCTATGGAGACACATTGTTGATTCACCTGAAGTGAACGGCTCTTAACCCATAACACAACAGTAACACAACATGTAATCTTAGAAGGCCTATTTTAGTTTGAGTTTGAGTAACGCATTTGAATTGTGTTTGGGCAAAAGTTGTGAGCATTTAATAAAGGTTTTATTGGAAAATTGATCAGATTCAGTGTATTAGTGTTTATCTTTCTCCTTACAAATGTCTAAAATTCACTCTGGCACGCTGGAAATCAATTCCTGGACAAAACCCTGAATCATGGAGATCTATTTTTGCTATATTAGTTCCCCGAGTTAATCAAAACGAGTAATTTCTTTTTGTTTTTCCTCCTAATGATTGAGGATCGATCTCAGGTTTTTGTTTTTTTTTAATGGATTTAGGTTCTGGTCAAGTGTCTGGCTATGGCTCCAACCCAACAATCACAGACAGATTCATGAAGGTCAGAAAAGGATCAGGGACATTATGAAAACATAAGAATGAGGTCGATTGTGTCCACCTGTGTTTTTTTTTTTTTTTTTTTTTTGCAGTTTTCAAGGACATATGAGTCACGTCAGAGAAATTCTGATCTGTTGGCTTTCATGACAGCCCCCACACCCCTTTATGTTGTAAAGTTTAACAGGTCTAATTTCAGCCTGCAGGATCAGATAATGTAGTAGGTTCATAAAATATACTGGAGTCATTTACAAGCACAAAATAGCCTAAAAATATGTAGATTTTGCATTAACAGGATTTAGGTTGATGTGCATTGTCTTGGATGAAAAAAAAACACAGAAACAGACTTTTCTTAAATATTTCTGCAAACAATGCAGAGATTTTATGTTAGATGTAATTTTATACAATACTATAAAATCCATTGTTAATAATTGTGATCAAGATTTAAAAAAATACAAAAAAAAGAGTTTTGTCCCAGGTAGGCTTAACTTGAATGTAAATTCACTCGTGCTTGAGCATGTGAAGTGAACCGATATGTCGATGAAGCTGTGGGACAGTTTCATTTTAATGGTGCTGAAGCACGAGTCCGTTGCAGCACGAGAACACTTGGTATTGATCGAAGAAACGTGTCGAGATGCCGTTCCTTATCGACAGTCTGCATCATGTTATCGTGTTACAGGAGAAAAGAGAGACAATTACCAGAATAGAAATAGCCTCATATAGCGGACAGACGTCATCTTCCACTGGGGGGCTTTCAGCACTCATAAGTTTGCTTTAAAAAAAGAAAAAAACAATTGATTAGTTCTGATTAAGAAGGAAATATGCTTATATGTGGTGTATTACAAGCTTTAAATACTGAAAGCATTTTAAAGGTCTTTCCATTTTTAGTATGAATATATAAAAATGAGGTCCAAAAAAATATGTGTGAGATGAAAGAAGACCCCTCCAGAGAGCGACTTCATATTTGGTCGCTTCACTGTGGGAGAGCAGATCTGCCACAGGTCTGCCATTGATTATGCTTAATGGTCACTGTTCAATAGCAATGTTCACTATAATGAGGGACGCTTTGGAAGACACACATGTCAATATCTTTTGCTGTGTGTGTTTGTGTGTCCACCAATGAGACGGTGGACATCCACCCATTTCCTGAGCTTTACTCACATCTCTGTCCCTCGCTGTCTCTTTCAAACATCGCTGCATGGCAGTTTGAGAGACAGAACAAAAAAACCAGAAAAAAAAATCATATATCTGAAGCAAATTTGACAAACCACTGTCCTTTTTCTTTGCTCTTTGTGCACACAGGCAGCGTTTGGACAAAGAGTGTGTGACAACAGCTAAAAATAGAAGTGTGTGTGTAGTTTATGCATGCTTATATATGTGTCTGTGGTGAAGAGTTGTTTTTTTTTTTTTTATCAATGCCATCCTGCACTCTTCCTCTCCTAAACACAGATATCCAAACACACACACATCAACTCTCCCATTTGAATACCCTTATTAAAATCCCCCCTCCCCTGACGCAGACATGTGGGGTCCTGATCACACTGACTTTCCTTCGGTTTCCGCCCATGCGTCTCCTCCACAGGGCATTTCACCCGGCTCTCTGCAACGAGAAGAGACAAGCCCCCGTGTTCTGACTGGGGGGCTGAGGCTTCCAGCTCAGACAGAATTAACCAACTCGCTTCAGCATCTTTCTCTCCCCCGTCCACCTCCACCCATCTGGCTAAACCCTCATCCTGCTCAGAGTTTCGGATCAGAATAATCAACCCGTGTGTCCAGGGTTTTCTTGTGAACGTGCTGCGGACCGGCGCAGCCCTGCAATGCCGCCATCCACGCCGATAAAACACTTCCTCTCACAAACTACAATGCGGCAACATGCTTCGGCAGATGGTGTGACATTCAGCCTCTGTCAACAGAGGAGGGAAAACAGAGAGAAGCACAAGAGGACATGACAGATTGTAGAAGAGGAAGGACGAGTGGAAACAAAAAAAAAAAAAAAAGAAAAGGAGGCAATCAGGTGGGAACAGGAGCAAGTGTCAGGGACATGAAAGATGTTGAGTCAGAGCACCACCATGTGGGCCGTGTGGCCCGCCTCTCGGCGCTGCAGAGAAGGAGACGTGTCATTGATTTTTCACACAGTCAACAAAATGATTTGGCCATGCTCAACCAGCCTTTGTGATTTCTCCAAAATATGCACGTTCAAAAATCAGCTGCAAAGGTTTTTCTCCCTCTGTCGCGTACGAAAGAGCGTGCACGCTCGACCCAACAGAGGTTACTGATACCTGTACATGCAAAGGTGGAGAAATTGACCTTCTGAGTGTTACGGTCGTTCTGTTTCACAAAGCAGGAGTCGTCGGGAGGAATGTGTTTACGCGTCCTGCAGATTAATCAGCATAAATTCATTCAGTCACGATCCGCAGCCACGTTGAACCACATTTCCGACTGTTGCCACATCAGTTTTTCTTTTTTTTTCTCTTTCAGCAGTAATCCGTGTGTGGGTGGCTTTGCTGGCTAAAAGCGCCTATCATGCGGCTGTGACGTCCTCGGTTTGAGTCCAGGACAGGACCTTTGTCACATGTAATTTGCTTCTCTCGTTCTCCGTGAGAAGCCCAACTGGAAATGTAGAGATTTAAGAAATGTACTATAACCCCGAGGTTTTTACCGGTGCCTTGACACATCACAATTGTAGACGGGGATCTGGGGGGCTTGTGTTTTTGCTGAAGGTGAAAAAATATACAGAGGGGTGGGGGGGGGCATCATGTTTGGATGAGTGGATCTAGATTATAACATCAGATGAGCAGGATACCTCAGCTGATCCCACGAGAAGTACTTCAACACTGCAAATGAAAAAAGCCCAAACATGACCCCTTTTTTAAGTAAAGAAACCCTACAGCCATTAAAAAAAAAAAACTCCAAGACTTAAACCATCATGGCAAAGCAGTGATGCTCGACTTAGGCTGAGGAAAATGTGCTTCCCAGGTATGTGATCCAATCAAACTCCTCATCATCCAAATGAAGCTCTTCTATTCCCTCCGCTGTCCTCACATCTTTTGAACATGTTAAACAAATTTTCTTAATTAGATTTTAATTAGTCTAACGTAATGCCTCAAATTAATAAAAGCCCAAAGTGAAAGTACGTGCTCGTTGATGTAAGCCGGGCTCAGCGTGGGGGTTATTATGTCCTCCGACGGGTGACAGGGAGAAGTGTGTGGTTTGTTTTTTTTTTTTTGTAATTGCGCTCCGCCGGCCTCATTTGCATTTTAGCAGCAAATGTGGCGGGGAGGCAAACTCACAAGATTGGCTAATGACAGAGATGAGACAATTCACAGAGAGGGTGAGGGTAAAAGCGCCTTTCTTTCACAAATCTGAGCTTATGTGACTGAGCTCCATGGCCCCAGCCCTCTCTGGCGTGCCGTTAGTTAACAGGGATATCCAGTTAGTTAGAGCAAGTTCGGTCTGATGCTTTTAGCCTATTTACATCTGCTTGTTTGGAAAAGATGATGCAGTTTTGTCTCTCTGTCGCCGTGTTTGTTGGAAAACCTGAAATATGTGACTGACAAGTCAAAGAGCATTAAAGGGAAAGCTAGACGTGAAGGAAAGTGAAAGGAGAGCGTGAACAAAGCCGAGCGGCAGTGGGAGGACTGAAAGCACTCTCAAGGCTGCTTCAGATGAGAGAGGTGCCCTTGTTGCAGCTTAGAAATGTTTCCACACTATAAATTTAATCAACGGCATTTCAGAACCGAGGCCGAGTGAAAGAAACAACTGTTGGATGAAGCTGGAGTGAGTCATAGTTGTCTGTGCAGCCAAAGAAGACAAAACAATTACCAATCCCCCCACCTGATCAATTTGTTTACGCCCCGACGAAGCACGCCGAGGTAAGTGGTGTTCGCGCAGCATTTTAATGGGTTTTTAAGCCTACTTGTACCGCCACATAGATGGGTTATTCTAAGCACGGTTGTTCTGAAGTGCCATTAAGCATTATCACTAATTAAACGGACTCAGACTAACAAAAACGTATGACACGTGACGCCGCGGCGTGTCACACGGACACGTGGTCCAGAGACCAAAGTGGAAGTGTTTGGCAGTGATGGTCAGAACCGAACAGAATTTCAGCAGAAAAACCGCAGTGTCAAGCACGGCGGTGGAGCTGTAATGATGCTGTCACAGGAAAAAAGAAAAAAAATCTAAAATCATGTAGAAAAGGATCTGTGTAGGTTATTGCTAGTAAAGACTGACGAGTTAACCGTGGGCTTATTTTTACACTGACTACTTATGCATTTGTTATAGACAGGACATATAATGAAAAAAAAACTTTTTTCTTTGATTGAGAGCACATATATATTAGTGTTTGAAGCAGTTTGATGCATTCAGTGAGCTTTTCAGATTTGCAGGTTTGTGTGACATCACAGATCCAGATCAGGATTATCCAGCCTCCACATTTTTCTCCTTCCACCTACCTTCATTCACAGGTGACCCACAGTGGGTAGCGCAAAGCTTTAACAGCCATTTCAAGAGGTGCACACCCTCCAGAGGAGAGGGGTGGAGTCAAGTGCCTGACTCCGGCTCCTAAAACCAGCTGCTGTGAACAAAGCTGTAAAGTCATGGTTGAAATGGTGCTGTTGTTCCGTATCTCTGTGGTTTATTTTGATCCTTTACTTTAGGTACAATAAAGACTGTACTTTGTTTGTTTTTAATGTGAATGTCCCTTGTTTGTTATCAAATGATATTATGTCTGAGGTGGGAACTAATGCAACAAAATCAGTATATGTACTTGTGGTGGAGGTTGTTGCTAATAGCAACCCCTCAGGATTTAAAGGATTTAAACTGAGCCTTTAGAAAAATAAATGCTGATAAACCAATGAAAGTCAAAGTTGACCTGTGAGGCTCTTGCACCTGTATGCTGGTAGTGTTTTCCACCTGTCCACCATCATGTAATCAGATCCTTATGTCACTTTTCAGATGTGCAATAACTTCACAAACTCATATAGGCAATATTATTAGTATTATTTTATCTTTTTTGGTATATTGTAGATTTTTGTATGTAGTATTTGATTTTTTGCACTTTTATATCGTTTTTGAGCCGCTATGGCCAGTGAATTTCCCTGCCGCGGGATCATTAAAGTTTGATCTAATCTTTTATTAGATTTCCCTCTCCTTTGTCACGACAGGACTCTGTTGTGGAAAAATCTGCCATGACTGTCAGATGAGAAGAGACTAAATGAAAGCTGTTCAGCAAAGGTTGTCGTCGGTGAATTTATTAAATGCTGCAGCAGGAGAAAAAGTTCAACAGAGGTATCTCCAACTTCTGCAGCAGTTGTTTCAACCTCGCCGTTCAGCATGGGCGTGTCTAATATTTTTGGGGGCCTTGTGCCCGAGGTGATGTGATGCGAGTTATCCAGTCAGAAAGTGTATTTTACACGTAATCTGCTCGTGCTAGACACCTGGCATGTGTGTACGTGTACATTACTGTCTATTTTGTAGAAAAATGTGTGGCTGATGAGGTCAGTGTGTAGTTTCCAGGGAACCTTGAACGTGTATCACTCAAAGCTATGTGGGTGGTTGGGTCATGGTGCTCAATGACCTTGAGAATCCAGCTTGAGCCCATCATCTGCAGAGTCCAACAAAGAACAAAAGATGAGGAGGATACACTTGTAGCAGTTCATCTGTATTAAGATTATAACAACTGCACATTAAAATCTAGTTTATAGACAATAGAAGCTCCATGTCTCCTTATAATATAATAGTAATCTACCTATCTGACAGATTTAACATGTATCTTCTCCATTTTTTTTTTTTTTGTGCATCTTTCCTCTGTTCACGGAGCATCATCTAATCCCTGGAAGCTTTTGCAGTCATTAGTCTTAAAATATGGCGTCATCCTTGGCGATCGTCCACGGAGCTCTGCTTGGTTCACTGAGGAACATATGGTATGGGCTGAAACCACCAGATTGCTCCAAGTCAGCTTGAGCTCTTTAAACATCTTGTGAGCTGTTTTTAAAAAATCTTTCTTCTTTTTCATTTTGTTCCCCACTACCTGCACCAGCCTTTACAGATTTCCAGAACTGAGTTTTTTAATCATCTTTGGTAAAAACCAAAAACGGTTTTAAATCTTTGCCAACTGCTTTGACACCTTAGGGGTTGTCTTTTTTTTTTTTTCCTCTTATACAATTTCTGAGTCTTTGAGACAGCTCTCTTGCCCTGATCATTGGGAAAGGAGAGTTGAAACAATTGTCTCCTGTAAGATCTGTTAAACTCCGAGTCTTTGACTGATTCAGGTAAAAGTAACTCTGAAAATGAGGCACGTCTCTGTTATTTGATTTTATTTTCTGAGGAAGTCATTTAAAGGCAGGATATAGGGTTTTAGGATGTCGTCACATTAAAAAAAAAAATTTAAACAAAACAACAGTTAACTACTTCCTCCCCATCATGAATCACAACTTTTATTTCATGTGCACGAACCCTTCACATGCCAGTGATTGGCTGGAGCAATGTTTATTATGGTTTGCTTACCCCATCTTTAAATTCAAGAAATGTTTATCAATAATTTTGCCTCAGTTATGGTCTGTTTTGAGATTAAAAGCCTTTTTTGTCATGACATAATTTTGGACCTTTAATGCACATCATCTCACGTCATGGGACTGATTCATATGCGTTTAATTCTGGAGACATATCCTAAATTCAGTGTTTAAAATTCATGGCTGACAGTAATTATGACTAGCACTGTAATTTTGCTGAATTCAGGTAGAAAGAAAGAAATATATAATTAGTGGTTTGACGCAACCGAGGTGTGAACAGCCTCACCAAGCGTTCAGACCCAAATGAAGCTGGAAAGTGTTTGAATGGTCTCCTGAAGGACACTTTAACCACCGGCTCTTTTACAGTCCACGGCAGCTCTTTTCTATTCCTGGAAGAAGGGCAATTACACTGATGGACAAATGAAGGAAAAATGGATGGAAAGAAAGGACTGTTTGTTCCCCTTGGACATGGAAGTTTGGAGTGGAAAAAAAAGCGTTTGGTTGGTTGGTTGATGTATTGTATTTGTACCGACGGACCAGAAATGACTTCACTCACAGATGCTACAGAAATAGATTCCTCCCGAGTGTAGGAATGAATGTGCAGGGAGGAAGAAAATGTCAATTTCTGTGCATTTCTGTGTGAGTGGGAGGCGTAATTTTAAATTACACATTGATGTGTCATTGTACGCAATCATGTTCGCTTTAAAAACTGACCTTTTCCGAATACGAAAAAAAAAAAAAAGAAATGAGCTGTGACACTCAATTAAACTCTCGCCATTAACCACAGACGGTAATCACAGCCACTTCAGATAGACAAACACAGGGGTACATGGAGAGATTGGTTGTTTATGAGCACCTACTTGGCCCAGAGATCAATATCATGTGCTTCATGATGAACGGTGGACGTGGTTGTCAAGGGTAACCGGCTTGTGGGATGTGAGAGCGCTGGAGATTAATGCAACACTGGGCCGAGGAGAAATCATAACAGCGGTGATTTGAAACCCACTTGAACGAATTCTAAACAGTCGGAATATATTATAAATTAAATCCAACCCCAAGGTTAAAAATCTGTTAACTGTCATCACATTTCTGTTTAGATTTCACTAAACGGCCGTTCTGTGGGAACACAATGTTTTTGACAGGTCGTGTAAATAAAGCAACAGCGCCAGACTCATAAAACGTGTCTGTGGCATAAAAAAGGAAGAATAAGAACAGACCAAACGGCAGACAAAAACAAAAAAAATTAAAAAAAAAAAACAGCTGAAATCCCGTCTGCATAAGTCAGCCGACCTCCCGAGACAGAAAACGTGTTTCTAATTCAAACAAACATTTTGATTTTACACAAGATGGAAAGTTATCTAATTATCTAATGTATAAATCACCAGAAATGACATGATTAAGGAGAAACAAATCTAGATGTGGATTATATATCCAAGCGGGACTCCTGATTGGCTATGAGGCCTTGTTTTTGTTGTTTTTTTAAATCCCTAAAAGTGTCATACAAATACAAATAATGCACCTAAAGACAAATCAAGAGGTTACTCCGGTTTCTGTATTTTTTTTTTTAAAAAGCATCCATTAAACTTGTCAATATTAGATTTTTAAAACTATATAGGTATTTAAATGCCCTTCTGTCTTTGTTATCAATGTTTTTTGGGGTTTTTTTGTGCCTTCAATAGGTCAAACTGCTGACAGTGTAAACAAACATTAATTAGGGTTTATTGGAATCTTATTGTGTTATTTCTTCAAAATAATGAGATATCATTTGTTTTCTGATCAGAAATGTATAAAGCATGTAAACCAACAAGTCTATCTGTTATTTCTAGTCACATTCTTTGATTTTAGGATCATTAGAATAAAACTGGAGCATCAACGCCTCCGGCGTCAGCATCCGTCTGTGACGCAGATTTAACGCTCGTTTTTTCAGTCTCGGGGTCTCTCTTAACAAGGCCATAAGTTTCCCTCCGTTTCTCCTGAAATTTAAAGTGGTTAATCTTTTGGTAGCATGCTTCCCACTTGTTTGTAATAATGTCAAAAATGAAGGTTTAAAATTCTTTTTTTTAATCTCAGAATCACCTGATTTTGTCAGAACATATTTCTTTTTCTTTTACTTATTTTTAACATCTTACTAAACCACTATTACAAAATACTGGGTTATTATAAGACCTTGTTGATGTTAAATATAGATCTTTATTTTATTTTTTTTTAAAAACGGTAAAATCCTCTGCGAGGCCACTCAGAAGTCGTCTTTATGGACGTTCATAGAGGACGCCATCCTGGCAGGAACAGACCCTAATTCAGCTCTATTCAGCTCTAGTCCACCACTAGAACCTAAACGACACCTGCCGCAGCCACCTGTTGCTACCTGGCGAGGTGGCTCACCTGGAGAAGCAGGTAGGTCATGTTTAGACTGAATTTGAACTGATGAATGTGGGTCCTTCAGGTGTCAGAAGTAGACTTGTGAAGGTCCAAATTTCTCTTCCTGATGTTTTTGTTGATTTCCTTTGATTTTTCCCATGATGCCATGCACCGAAGCCTGTATTTTTGAAGGTGTGTCCACAGGTGTCTCCAGTTAGCTCACATGACTGTCAGGAGTTTCTAATGCCAAAACATCACCGTGTGACAGTCTCCACACTGTTTCAGAATATGTTAAGAATGTGCAAACCTCTGATGTGAAGAAACTTATCAACACCACAAATAAAATATTTTAGGAGTTTCAAATTAAAAGCATGAAAAGTCAGAGAGGGAAACAAAAGTCTATGTGTCTTACTAGTAAACAATTTGCAAACTTTTGGGCAGAATTGTATGTTTTTAATTGTTAAAAATTTAATAAAAGTTGGTTAAAATCTGCTGTACCTTATGTGGCCAACTAATTAAAGCGTCTTAAAGTTTTGAGGCACAGTGACCTCGAATGAACCGTCTTTGACAAATGACTCGGAAAATGAATTAGCAGCCCAATCACAACATTTCTTCATGTGAACAAGAAGGCAGCATAACCGAAGAGACATGAAGACGCTCTGATTCAGCTCCTGACAGACGTTTTTATGCCACGTGCACTAACCCAATAACAAGCCTAGTGGGTATTACTGTCCCGTGTTCGGAGGGCACCTCGGGTCTGAATCCGCCAAAGCCTCCACCCATAATTAGACTCCTTACAAACAGGCTAGATGTGTTTGCAGAATATTTTAGGGGCCCAGCATAAATTATATTAAATGTAAAATGCAGCGAGACCTGCTGTAAAAGTCGTCTTCTGCAGCTTTGAACCTCTTGCTGCTCCTGTTGTTTTGCTCTCTGCAAAAGCATCCATATTTCTCCTAATTAACGCGCCGGGGCGGGTAGCTAATTACCTGCAGGGCGTCTATTTAAGACCTAATTATGCAAGTTGTTCAATGTTAGGCTTTCAAACAATAAGATATCACAAACAATGTAAAACATGCACGAATTATTGAAAAAAAACAAAAAAACAAATCGGTCTCTATTTGGTTGTTAAATAAGGTAAATGATGATGCTCCTCTAAGTAGCATATTGCTAATTTATATGTACGTGCAACGAAATTCGTTCACATTAAAGAATTTACTTTCTTATCAGCACTTTCTTTCTTTATATACATACCGGTAATAAAAAAAAGAGGACTGAAAAAAATCCTGTACGCCACAGCTTGCAAGTATCAACAAAACATTATACTGGCCTGAAGCGCGTCGTGATCGTGGACTCTTGATGACGTCACTTATGACGTCGGACCCTCTCCGCAAAAAAAAAACAACAAAGTGGTGTTAAAGTGACAGTCACAGTAAATTTAAATGTCCAATTGATTAACTTCTGCATAACATTAGTAAAAATTTGAGCAAGGTAAGTGTCTTTCTCCGCAAACCACAACTCTTGGTCGTAACTGCCATCAATTTTTATCGTAACTGGCATGAAAATAATAGCTGCGACCTAGCCTTGTGGGTGGGGGGCGTGTCTATTAGAGCGGGAGCGTTAATAAGGAGAAATACCGTATTTTATTGACAATATTTATTGACAGTGTTTGTTTGTCTTATTTACTGTTGCTGATGGCAGTAGTATCTGCATGTCTGCACTGAGGATCTGTAGATGCAGGATGAACCTTTGATTTTGAGGTAGCTGCTCCGCTGAGGCTGCAGAGGCCTTCCTGACAGACTCTGAGGCAGATCCGCAGCGACAAGCTGACACGTTTCTTCTGGGAGGGCTCAGAGAACCACAAACGTCTCAGGATAGACTGAAACCAAATTAGACGCAGGCGTCGTCAACCGCTCTTGACAGGCGCGGCGTCGAGGGCGAGCGAACCGCCGAGGGCGACGAGGCACGCCGGCTCATAAACGGCTGCAGGCACACCGTCAATAAACGCATCGTTTCTCATCTGATGGCAGAAAATCTTTGGGTGATGAAGGTCCTTCTTCATTCACAAAGTGCAGGAGAGTTGTTGTTTTTTCAAATGCTGCTGTTTTGTCACTTTCATGTTTTTTCTCACACAACTTCAGGTGGCAAGACAGCATGAGTCATCCTTTACCGCAGAGAATTTACAAAATCAATCCCCCGCTTTTTTTTTTTCCAGCACCGTTGAAGCAGAACAAGCATGATCGATTCCACACCTTTAGTCCTCAAGGCTTGCATCTACCTCCATTAATGTTTATTTAATTTGCTCGGACAGTGTGTGCCTGCTGTCGCCCTCATGAATTTATGAGCATGTATTGATTACAAGTGGTTGGATTTACTGTTCAGTATCATTTCAGTGTTTATGAATAAACATGTGCATGCTGGCTGTGTACTGTAGGCGCCGGCGTGGACGTTATGAGCGCTTTGAAACAAACGTCAGCTTTGTGGACGGGTTTCCGGTGACAGAATGACGCCTTCCAGTCGGTCACTGTGTCTCTGTTATCCCCAACCCACCCCCGCCCCACGCTCGTGAGCGTGCACTCCGGATGACAAATGGATGACAGGCGGCGCGCTCTGCAGCAGGTAATGGATGGGAGTGGTGGGGTGGGCTGGGGTGGGGGGGGGGAAGCTCGCATCGTCCCAGCCTTTCTCGCCCTATCGATCTCCCTCCATCTTATTTAGTTGCTGCCAAAACTCACAGCTCCGCATCGACTCGAGCTTATTACGCCTAATTTCTACCCAGCTGAAGAATAACGCTGCTGCTGGAAGGAGGAATCAGCTCAGAGGCTTCCAGATAAACTCCTACCTGCAGGTGTTTGCAGTTATTTTACTTTACTTTTTCTTTTTTTTTTTTTAAAAGAATTAGGGTCAATCACCCCAAACTTGACATACTAAACTGGAAAAACATTGTGGTTTTTACTTGTTTTAGAAAAACATGAAAAGGTTTGTATAAATCCCTTTTCTTTTATGGCTTTATAATGTTTCTATTCCTTCTAAAAGCACTCAGAAGGGATTCTGGTCCTGAGGATATACCCAGTGATGAAATATTTCACTTGTTTTGTGTGAGTCTTCCTGTAAACATGTTTTAAGGCGTGCAGCAGTACGAGCTTGTCAATGTCACATTTCCTCCTTTAGAAAAATCTTCTGTGGGGAAACGTCAGTACTTGTAACCTCTTCTTCCTCAGAAACGCCTCCGTAAAGGGTGCAGAATGGGGTTTTGTATGGTCTTGTTAAAAAATGCCTGGATGTCTCTTGAAAACCTTCTGTAGCAGGACAACCAGCTGTAACACCGTGGAGCTAGACTTCTAGACTTCTTCAGATGGATTTTTCTCTGATCTGCAGCACATGCTACTATTTCTTCCAAAATTTTTTTTAAAAAATCAGTGATGCATCAAGACTGGGAGATGTTGGTGTCTTCTCTGGAGAAGGTTAGAAGGGCTTGTTTTTGTGCGACAAAAGTTTGAAGTGACATTTGTGCATGTAGCTCCTTATAAATGACAAAGATTTCCCAAAGTAATGGTCTACTCGTGTTTCTGGGGTGGCATTTTGATGTCCGTTTCAGGATCTCCCCATTTGCCTTCACGCAGTGAAATTCCTATATGTTTTCTTTTTAATAATTTAATGATAATATACAGTATCAAATAAATTTTGATATTCTTTCTAGTTTCTCTTTATGGTGCATTTGATTTTTTTTTTTTTTTTATTTTGTCACATATTTGTTGATAAAGTGGCAACTTAGGGGGTCAGAAGACAGTGCTGTATCAAGCGGAGTGTCCTATGTAAAGTTATGCAAATCTAATAACACTTTAAGCCACAAGAAGCTGGATTTCAGATGACTCAACTCTGGGGGTGGGGGTCTTGATTTGAAAAACACATTTATCTCTTAGTGAACACAGTGAATATGTTTTTTAAAAACTCAGACTGAAGGCAGCACATGAAACACAAGCTATAACCATCCAACAGAACCATAATTTCAGTGAGAAACCAGAAAAGTTCTTGGCTGTTCAGATGGTGACTGTATCTGCTGGCGGGGGAGTGGGGGTTGAAGCTGGCCGGTTGTTCAGGTGTTAACTCAACCATCTGTTGTTTGTACTCTGCTGCCATCAACAATATTTGACAAAGACGCAGCTGTCCGGGCTTCTGGAGTGACAGGAACATGGAGGCTCACCGAGGCCCGTCGCTGATCTCCTCACTGGTCCAACTCACCAACAAACTTAACTCTGTGTGGAAAAAAAGGGAACAAACTGTCTTTTTAATGAATGCATGAGTTAGTTTCAGTTGTGGTACACAGAAGGTCAGCTCAGACACCTGTTGAGGGTCTTTCGGTTTATTCTGTTGACAAAGATTAGCGTTGGTGGTTGTTAATCTCAGCAAGACTATGAGAAGAACTGGAAAGTCAAAGGAAGTCATTCCCACAGACTCAACTGGTATCACTGTGACCCAGAAGAGATGGACTTCAGATTCAGAAATGTTTAAGAGGATTGTGTCCAGTTGGTCTTCTGAATCAGAGCATGGATGCAGCAACATCTGATTGGCCAGGCTGTCAGAAATCGTGTGTTGGGTGTAAAGCTTTCCTACCGAGGAAGTGGCCATGTGTCCCATCGTGTCATTATTGATTTCACGAACTGAAGAAGAATGATTGTGTTAATAGATGAGTCAGACTGGGTTGTTCTGTAATTAAAAACTGACAATGGATTGATCGAACTGTGTAAAAATGGCAACTACTTGCCAAAGCAAAGAGAAAAATACCGAGAGGCAAAGTCAGCGTTGCGTGAATCCTGCTTCATGTTCTTTCCTCCTCTATTCTGTCGACAAAGCAGCTTAATATTTACCAAAATACCCATGAAGAGGCCAAAGCTCTGCTGGTACAGCAAACGGCAAAAGCTTATTTACTTCTGAAAGTGAAGTGCGAGCTTAACTCTGGAGTATTAGTGCCATGATTGAACCAGGTTTTCTCTCCGGGTTCCTCCGTCCATGTCCTTGACACAGTTAGAGTCCCGTCACGGCATGCATCCTGTTTTACCGCTGGACACAACTTCAGTGGCACGCACTCCTCTACCTGCCCGTTTCCCTGAAACTGCTGGGTCGGCTGCCGCCTCTTTTCAGTTTCCGCAGAGAGACGGAGCGAAGCCGGGAGCTGAGGACGGAAATAGACATGGCTAAACATCCCTCAGTTCCTCGCCTCGGACCTTTTTGACTAATGAGCCAGTATTGCAGAGGGGTTAACTCCCAAAGGGTTCAAGATAACGTCAGTGCCCCCTTCTCCTTGCCCCATTTTTCTGTGTGACTGCGTGCTTGTCTGAGTGGGTATCGATGTGTGTTTGGCGTGAAGTTTTCACCCGGCGCCGGGCAGTTTCTTTCTTTTCAGGTCACAAATCAAACCTTCTAATTGACAGCAGAAAGTGGGTCTTGGACCGGCTCGCTGTCTTCTCATGTTAACCCCAGAGAGATGGAAACCAGAAAAAGCAAAAGTCGAAGTGGTGGACGAACACCTTAAGACCTGACCCGGTGTTCTCAGCGGCGTTGGTCTGAATGCCAATGAAAAAATAAATCTACCCGG
>JAOWBL010000016.1:6992517-7009954 GCA_028564865.1 Zenarchopterus dispar
TAAAACTGTTTAATTGTGTCATCACTCATGCAGAAAATGAGAAGCAAAAAGAAAAAAACAGAAAAAAATCATGTTGACAATACTAAATACCCTGTTTCTGCTTGTGATGAGTTTAAGAAAGTAATATATGCACATATAAATCAACTATTGATGAGTTGATCATTAGTAGATGTGTAGAGTTTTATGAAAGCAAACTTTTTGTCAGTTTGCTGCTCTGGAGGATTCAGGAGTCTGTTAACACAATGTCAAGAGGGAAAGACATCAGCAATACTCTTAGAGAAGCATCTTTTGCTCAACTTTGGTCCAGAAATAGCTTTAAATCCACAATAATGTGGAGTTTAATTTTCTGGAGTGACAAAGATAATTTACATTTAGCCAGCATTTCAGACAGATGTGAGCCTGCACAGATATGGAGAAAATCAAGCACAGCGGTGGAGGACTGATGGTGTGGGCTCGTTCTGGAGCTACTGAAGCTGGACACTTTACTGTCATAAATGCATCATATATAAATAAATGTAAATCTAAATCTAAATCATATTTATTTATATAGAATGGACCAGGGTTTCTTAACAATGATGTGTTTAGGATTTTAGATTATTATTGCTAAAGGTAGATCTACAAGCTGTTGAAACCTGGAGGTACTTAGTATTGATCACATGACTTTTTTTCCCCCTTTAGACTGATTTTTTATTAGGTTTTATACAATTAAAAGTGGATGTAATAACTTCTCCACATGACTGTAGTTTGAACTACGCTGCAAAGATGAAAATATGATTTTAGGAGCACTTAATCACCACCAACCATACGCAGAGAAAGTGCTCTTTTTCCATAATTATGTGTCAAATTTGACTCAATTATGATTATAAAAACAAAAACAACAACAACAAAAAAGAAAATGCAAAGGATGCAGAAGTTGGTTCAAACAAAGCAAATGGATGCAGAGATCTTTCACAACTGAAGGGTTTCACACCAAACGAGGCCTCATTAACATGTGAAACCGACAGCTCAGCTCGCCGCCACGCACCGCCGCCACTTCGGCGCGGGATGACGGCTTCTTTCGCTCCCTGAACCTGTCGGAGAAAAGTGCAATCATCGATGTTTCATTTGCTCTGCTGCTTCTGCCGGGAGTAATTTCAGCCTCATTGTCAAAGGAGATGGCTCAGTAAAGGGCACCGGCGAGAGCTTCTACATCAACTCACTGCACTAGTATGAAGCTTTGCCATCATTTTTTTGTTTTTTGCATCATGTGACCACTTTTTTAGATTAGCTAGGAAAGAGGAAACATGTTAAATGTGGGATCATTTAAAGCAGGAGAAAGCTGTGAGCTGGAAGCGGAGGGTTGAAGGCTTTCACCATCACTTCTAATGAAGACCCCGAGGACGTCGGAAACTAAACGTGGACACTTTTGCCAAGCCTTCAGGAGGCAGCAGAAGGTTTAGAGACCGCGGGGGGATTTGTATTCTGGGTCACGAGTCACATCTATAATCACAGATGGAGGCTTGTTGTTGATTGTGTGTAGGGCGGCTGCAGCCTTTCAATTAGTACTGTGAGCCACCTCCTGCTGCAGCGGGCTACAGCCGCACACGGGAGTTCTGCTGTTACCGTTACAGCTCCACGGGGAACCTTAAGTTTAACTTTCTGCTTTGCAGCAAAACTGAGAAGTGCTGTAGTCAACACCCACGGCCCCAGAAACCCAATAACTGGAAGGAAAACGTTGTTAGTGGAATATTCAAGTGCAGAAAAAGCCACAGCAGAAGTGTTATAAATGATGCAGGAGGATGCTTGGTGGACAGGACACAGGGAGATTTATTGCCTTGTAAATTATGCTGAGAGTTTTTTTTTTTTCGTATGCAAAAGAAAACCTGTCCAGTAGCGAGAACAATCAATCCAACATTTGAAGTCGGTGTGCCAAAACTCAAGTGGCTTAATCTGAAATATAGCATGAAAAAAGAAAAAAAAATGCTGCAAGTCATTCCCAACATCGAGCTACGTACGGTAATAGTACGTAGCAATACCACTTCTGACCACATGGGGGCGTAAAGCTCTGCTGTGTTGACAAACAGTGGGGACAGTCCACACATCTTATAAAATTATTGTTTCAAGGAGATGCTAGGCAAACAGTAAGTTGTATATTTGTAAATACCAGTAAGAGGTTTTTTTTTGTTTTTTTTTTAAACATTTCTTTCTTGGAATAAGTGAGGGTGGAGTTTAAAATTTGTCATCTTGTTGTCACTCAGTTTGAAGCAAAAACACAGAATATGATGTTTTCAGTTTGTGAATCTAAGTCAGACAAAGATCTTATTGTTTAAAAATGTGACCCCCTGTGACTGGGACGCCTCCCTTGATTGACAGTCATCATTTTCATGCCTAGGGCGGAGCTAAAGAGCACGCGTGGGCTAAAGTGGTGATGGTGGTCATGAGTGGCGGGCATAGAAAATATCAGTCTACTTACACGGACATAAGCATCCACCACACACGTCACAAACTCCCCAGATTTGGGAATAGAAGTTGGACACAGAGTGGTAAATGGTAACGGCCTCTGTTGCCAGGCAACATAACCTCGTGGTGATCCCATATCCGGACGGTCCTCTCCACGGAGGCAGCAGCCATCATTCCTTGTCGTTCTTGTCATCATCATCATGTCTGAAACAGATGCTGGAAATGGCGTGGACTGGACTGTGGGTCCAGTCGACGCCATTTCTGGCCCACTGAGGTGTTGTTTCCACCAGCAGATGGGTCAGCGTGGATGAGCCACTCGCTCATGCGTCGGGTTGGGTCTTTTAACTACAACAGAAGCGCTCCATCGAGACTGAACCAACAGAGATGATGGTCATAATATACAAAACACCCGAGACACGGGACGGGGTCGGTTTAAAGACCGAGACGAGGAAAAGCGTGGAGAATCGACTGTAATATCGCTCTCTTTTACTCTAAATATCAGGCAGACTTTGAGATAGGAAGTGGGTTTTAATTTGGCGTTCTTCATGAACAAGCAGTTTTGACAGAGCAGACCTTTGATGTGATGGATGACTGCAGAGGAGCGTCAGCAGAGGGGCCACGGCTGCAGCAGCCATCTCGGCAATTACTCTGCATAAAACCCAAGAATATAAACCAACCATTAAAGGCAACCTGCAGTTGTTTTCACCTTGTATTTGTTCACAATAGAGCACAGTAAACACCTCAGATGTTGGAAAGGAGGAAGGCATCCATCCATCATCCAAACCGGCTCATTTCTCCAGCTCAGTCGGGACACGGTGATGTCGGCTGTTTTCCAGGTTCAACAGTGTTGTCCGATTTAAAAAAAAAAAAAAAAAGTCCCAAACTATTATATTCCCACGAAAACGTGTTTTAACGGCGTGGAGGTGTGTCTATGACAGAGAGGAAGTGAGGATAAAATAAATAAATAAAGAGTGACTTAAAACACCAGATCAAGTGAATCTGATCCCAAATCAGACTAATAGTGAGTAACAGTCAGGGGAAAAAAATACTCGCTTTTTGAGAGTCTTTGTGAAATTATTGATCACTTCCAGCTATTAATCGTACGTGGGACAGTGATTGAAATGATAATTATCCTACATCTGGCAACACCGAGTTTCCTGTAACAACAGTCCACCTCCATCCGGACACTAACGGAGGTTTTTAAACTGTGATCGATCCAGGGTTGTAACTGCTCAGCAGTCTTCTTACCAGATCTTTTGTCTGTTTTTTTACATTTGGTGAAAGGTCTGGACTTCTGATCGATCAGTTCACGTCTGTAATGTGGTTAGTTTAGCATTGTATTGCTGAAAAATGCAAAACCTTCTTTAAAAAAGGGGCGTGGACAGCAGAATGTCAAAAACCTTTATATTCTGCACATTTTGCCTTTTCTTGACAGTTTGTTGCAGATAAATGATTCTCATCTACTTTTTTGTTCTCTCAGGTGTTTTTCATTGATTTATTTTTTGTATTACTTAATTTTTCCACCTTTTTTTACACAACCTTTGTTGAAATATCTCTCTTTTACCATTCGGTTTGCTGTCTATGCCTTGTTGTGAATAAATACTGCTTCATGACATTTTCAAGTCATTGCATTCGGTTTTTATTTACTTTTTACACAGTATTTAAACTTTTTTTTTTTAATTGGTGAGATTTGTCTTGGAAATTGAAACAAACTGGTGTTAGTTGAAGCACATTTCACAAACAGCAGAAACTGAAACTAAAACTAAAATGTCTTTAATCAGACATCTCTCCCTTGAATAACTTCCAATTCGTGTTGCAGTCTTTATCTAAATTGCATGAATTTTACACTTTTTAAATTCTGCTAGGCTAAACGCAGAGAAATCAGAGAAATCAGGCCCAGTATCTTATATTTTACACTTTTAGAGTAAAAAAAACAAAACCCACTACTGACATGCTTCATTGCTGAGTCACTCTGAAGCTAAAATCAAAGCGCTAAAGAATAGTAAATAGTGACTCTTTTGGTGTCGGAGTTAAAGATAAACGGGCCATCAGGCGTTGGCGTGACCGAGCCTGGTTCTGGCGTGACGTTCCCGCCACGTCTGCTCATTCCCTCCACCAGCTCTGACACATCCCTCGCCGTCCCGATCCGCTTTAAAAGCAGCCTTCCCGCGGCGCTTCTGACTTCCACACACGTCCACGCGCCGGCGCTTTAATTAGCTGTCTTATGCTAATTAGCTCACACAATCTGCTGTTTAGCTTGTCAGGGAGGAAATGAGTTAGCGGCTTCGAGAACTTTCATCGTGATGAAAATATGACAATCAAAATGTTTTAATGGTGTCATGGACTGTTGCTAGGCATCCATCCAGCAGTTGAAATGTTGTTTGTTGGGGAAATTAGAGCCGTCTATCCGGAGAGCTGCGATCTGCATCATTAAACCAGGCATCATTACGCTTTACAACTTTATCTTTTATGATAAGTCATAAAGAATGCTAAAAGAGAGGAGAGGAAGGCTGCACTTTGCACCTGTTGAGGAATGTGATTTAAGAGAAACTTTACAAAGACACATTTAAGCTCAAGAAAAGTAAATAAGAGACAGCTGACGGGAGGACGAGCTTTCTCCTGGAAACTGGCCCACCTTTGATCGTGGCACAATCACGCAGCTGTGTCATCTCGCCATGACACATTTATCACCTGAATTAATAATAAGAGGGAATAATTAGTGGGGTCATGCTGTTTGGCAAATGGGAACGTGAAATGGGCCGAGTGGGGACACAGCTGGAGTTATGTTGTCTCTGCGGGTAAAAACCAAGACATCTCTGCAAGGAAGACTTTGGCAGCGCAACGTCATGCGATGAAGCCGTTAAAACTCTTCAAATGACTTGATGGATCTGATAAGTAATTAGATGAAGTGGATTTTTTTTTTTTTTTACCCAGAACACTTTTAGTCACGTGGTATCTCCTCAGCATCTGTCAGCTGAGTAGACTGTGAGGTTTATTTTATTTTATTTTTTACACCGTACACTATTAAAAACATAAAACAGAAACATGACAAACACTGAGGAAGTGGGGGTGATGAAGAGGCGTGGGAGCCTTCCTGATAGGACCTGTTTTCTTTGGGATTACTGGAACGAGGAGGAGGAAGGAGCTGCCTCTGTTTTCTTTCAAATATGAACACGTGACATCATCCAGGAATTGCTTAGCCTGCCTTTAAGTACAACAGAACACTAACAGTTATAACCTGAACTACTTTTGCTTAACCATTATCCATTCAACTCCACACGAGCATTATTGTACTCTTTTGATTGCTTTTAGTTGCTAATTACATTTCAAAATAAGATTTTGATGATCCAAATGGTTGGACCTTATAAGTGAAGCTGCAATGCTTGGCTTTATTTATTTATAATCTTTGACAGGTAATTTTTCATGTAAAACTTTGGCCCTGCCATTATTTTACAGAACAATATTCGAATTTTGTGTGAATTTGTTGTGTTTGTTCGTCATCAGTCAGAGGTTTGGCTGTTATAAACCTTATGTTGGGGTTGCTTTGAGCTCAGATATTATTTTTTAACAACCAAGGGGAAACATGTTTTCAGACCTGACACCAGAAGACATTTGCTCTTAATTTGATATCTGAGCTGTGAAATCAGACCTAAGAGGGCACAATCCCTCCGGTTTTTACTATAAGATGGCTTGTTGTACCAACGGACCACCGTGACCGTCTCTGGGTTGGCCTGGAAGACTTTGAGGACACAGAGGACAGAAGACATTGGCTGTCTCACGTCCTTTGGTGGGGATCTGGGAGGACAGTTGGAAGCTGAGCAGGCAGCCATCAAACAGCTCGCTGCCACTCGAGCTAGTTCGCACTTTTGGTGAACTTGATATCGAAGCTGTGAATGAAGAGAGCATAATCAGTCTTGGCCTAAATTTAGTAACGGACCGCCGCGACTGGTGATGTGAAGCATGGAAGTAGTTAAGCCTGATTTATACAGGAAATGTGACTGGTACATTTGTTTTTCTTCGTTTCTTGAATTTCCCGCAGCTGATTCTTCTTTGTTGGTTTTAAGTTGGGTAGAACGATTGTTGGCTGCAATGTCAAGTCCAACTCATGTGGAAAATACTTTATTTGCTCCATTCTTACATTCAGAAAGTAAATGAAAGGAAACTAAGTAATACGAACTGCAAAAAAAAACCAAAACAAAACAAAAAACACTGCCACCTAGTGGTTGGTGATGTAATTACAGAGCGACACAAACAATAATACAGAAGTATAAATGGCATAGAGGTATAAATTTGTCCCTGGTCAAAAGGTTCTGTCCACTGCTGACTCGAGGATGTTCGTCCTCAACAACATCTAGCTCATTAGCTGCTACTTCCTGTGGCAGCCGGAGACACCAGGTTGACCCCTCCAGGTAAACCATCCACACCTCAGACCCTTCCAGGTCGATAAACCGGGTCAGCAGCCCATGTGTTGGAGACAGGACGCCACTAAAGCCAGGAACCATGTGAAGCTTGGTTGGAGCTCCGCAAGGCCTCGTTCCAGTTCCACCAGTAGTTTTATGAGGACTGATGTGTTGAACTGATTATAATGAATGTACGTTATTTAACATCCCAGCATGAGTTTTAATGTGGTGACATGAATTACAACAGTGAAGAAATACTTTTTTTCTGTAGCAGCTGGTTTCCATGTGTTTAGGACTTGTGTTTGATTGGTTCAGCCTCCACACAGACTGAACGGGTTCTGACTCCAGTAAAATCACCGCTGCTTTCATCCTCACACGAGCAGATGCCCGCCGTTCGTCTCACCTGTGCAGCGGCAAATCAAATTTCACGCTTTGTATCCCCGGCACAGTTTCCTTCACCTCCTTGCACCGTAATTTCATATATTTCCCCCCCGCCCCTCTCATCTCTCTGTCCGTGCGTCTGTCTGGACCGCATTTGGACATCATGCTGCCTCAGCTGGAGAAAGTGACCTTGGCTGCTCGCTGATCTGTTGTCATGGGAACAGAGGACACAGCAGACACAAACGGCACAATATCCAAATATCTCTTGTGTTAAGAGTGTTTAAGAACTGAGATGATTTATTTTTATTTCTGTGAGACATCACTTAGTCCTGTCTTTTATTTCTCTGGGCTCTCAGGATTTCCTGTTAGCCAATCAGAGGAGCTTTGTCAGTGTGGTTATCCTCAGGGGGCCGTCCATTCAGCTGTTGGTTTTCGTTGCAGCTTATTCCTCTTTAAACACGAGCTCTGGGACATGAGCCAACTATATTTGCTTGAAAATTGAAATCCAGCGCTGAGAATGAATGAAAGGCGCTTTAAAGAGCGTGAGTGCTCCGAGGAATTTCTAATTAAAGTGATGCTCAGACACTTTTTTTTTTTTTTCCACCCCGAGGCCTGCTTTATGCCAGACAGCCAACAGAGAGCAGCGTCACCGGACCCACACATGCTCAGCTGTATGATCACAGACGTCACTCACCAACTCCCGTTTCTTTTAATTCGCGTGGATGCTGATGAGGCGAGACGGAGGAGGGGAGACCACGGCTTCGTTCCTGCACATCAGCCCGTCTCCGAGCGCTTCCCTCCCCGTCCTGCAGCTTATCTCAGCATTGGGAGGAGATTTAACACAAGCACAACAGTTTGAAGACGAAGCTGCAGGGTATTTGTTGTGTCGACTCAACCCAAACTCAGTAACAACCATCGACGGTCTTTGAGTTTCAAAAGTCAGGAGCTGCTCTTTAGGTCTTCTTTGACACGTGCAATAAATGTTAATGTCATAGATTCGTGTTTTAAAAGGGCAGAGTAATGATTATGCACTTAAAACAATCTCATTATTCATCATAGGGAGGACAGATCAAGCTGTCAAATTATAATAAAAGATCTTTTGTAGCTCTAAAGGAGCTTGATCGAGTCATGAAGATATTCCTGAACTGTATCCCTGTCCAAGGTCAAAGTCAAGGTCAAATATCAGGGAGCAGCCTTCAGGTTGGTGATTTGACCATGACGTGGAAGTGCAGTCGGTGTTTCTACTCCTCAGCAAGGAAATTAGCTATTGTCTGTCCAAAAACTCACTAGAAGTCGCTAAATGATGTGATAATTGTTGTGGATGCTGAACGAGAAAGGAATAAAGTGATTAATGGAAGTTAAAAAAAGCCTAGGACCATAAATTTTTGTTGATTCTGTTTTGTTTTTTTTTAAAGTCACGATTCTAACCCTCTTCCAATATCCTGTAGGCCATTGCAATGTTACTGAAAAATTATAAAATAATCACATTGATTAGAATGATATCCTAATATTCTCCTGATAGAAATGAGTTTATGCTTTTATTTACAATTATATTGATGGGGTCTATGCAACTCTTGATATTGAGCAACTTTGCACATTTTTCATATTATTTTTTTTATTATTTATTGATAATATTTTTGTTGTGTAAAACAGGTTGCTGAAAAATGTTTTAATTCACACACTCCAATCAGGTAAGACAGGAGCAAAGGAAGTCCAACTATAACTAAACACAGGGACACAGACTTTCAAAATAAAACAAGAACTAACCAAAAACCAAACCTGACACCTACATGTTTGAAGTCTCTTTTATTTTGAAAATCAGTTATATTTTAATTTCTTGACCCTCAGCATGTCCATAGTTCTTTTTATGCTCTGACTTTGTTTGCCATCTGTTACCTTTTCTGATGTTTCTTCAAACCTTAAACATCATGGGCCTTGGCTGTTAGCAGCTGTAGTGGACCAGCGTCTGCTGCGTATACTTTTAATATTTTATGTGCTCACATGTTCTCCCATGAATGTGTTGTTTTTTTCTGAAGCTCAGTCATGAAGCTCAGGCAACTTCACCAGCAAATACAACATTTCTTTTATTTTCTGATACGTTTTGCTGATAGTACCTCTGCTCTAAATCCCGTCCTTGATCCAGATCGACCGCAGAATCAAACCCTGGAAGATAAATACATTCCTTTATTGACTCTGTGTTGCTTTTTTTTTTTTTTTTTTTTGACTCTGTGTTTCTGATCACGTTTTACTTTGCTACTAGAAAAAAATGTATTAAAAAAAGTTGTTGAGTAATTTTTATGAACTGGCACACTTTTCCCCGAGGCGCAGCTACAGCGTAGCTCCGATATCTGAAATCTGCAGCTTTATGCCTTTTCTTTTTCTGCTGACGGAGTCGCTGCAAGATCCAAACAATGAATATACATCTCTCTTTAATGTTTTTTTCTTTTCAGAGAGGAATGAAGGGATCATGGCACTCCTCGCTCTCAGCCTGAATACTCATCATTTAGCACCTACGCTCAGTCCTGTGTTCTGGTTAGCGGGAGGTCATGTGATCCCAGATAACAAAGATCTTGATTACGCTGGCAGAGGTGTGAGATGGATGGGCTGGAGGACCTGAGCACCCCTTTGCTTTCTTTCCACCTCCCTCTCATCCATCTGCCAGCGCACATGTACACGCCGCGGGCGGCGGTAATGGCCTCCCGTCCTATTAGTCTCCATCATCTACCAGGTCCCCCGAGCACCCATAATCCTGTTCTGCACTCACGCTGCAGCATCGCACTCCTCGAGTGGAGGTGAGTGCTGGTGAGCGGGAGAGACGGCAAGACGAAAACAAGACGGAGCATCATGTTCAGGGACGGCTCGCTCTGACTCGTCTGCAGCTCTCCTCCACCTGCGACGGGTGCTGACAAGCATCATCGTCCATCAGGCGGTGACACACGTCTGTCCACGCGGCTGCACGTCCTGTCCTGACCTTTTCGCTTCGGTGAACTGCCCACTCCCACCCTCCATCTTCTACGCTGTTGTTGCTCTTCCTGTTAAAAGGGAAAGAAGGAAATGACAGCGCTTTTAAAATTTGAGGTCAATAACTTTTGAAACGTGCATCTCTGCTGATGGGGATCTCTACTGAACAGCAGATCATAGTTAAAGAAGATGGGGACACCTTCTTCTTTTTGTTGTGATACGGACGCCGGGTATCGGCCGAAACACAGTAATGTTCCAGTACTAGTGTGTTATTTTTTTTATTTTTAATGTTCTAAATAACAAATTAGCTGAAGACCTCACAAGTTCGACTCTTAGCATGAACGTCACTAAAACCTAAAAATAAGAAAGCACATTTTAATAGTTCTGCTTTACCATCGATTAAAGAGGTAGCGATCAAACGCCTTGTTCCCACCGTTCTCTTTGAAGGGACCTCTGGGTGTCCCAGGTGTGGGTGAAACTGCCAGGTTCGACCCCCCCTGAGTCCTCGTCCTTTACAGCTTGCTGACGGCCTGGTCGAGGTGACGAGTGGGGAGGGGGAGCTGAGGACGTGGAGAACTGCTGACGAAGCAAACTGCTCTGCTGTCACCTCGATGGGTGTAGTGAGAGACGGGTATGACAACGACGAAAACGAGTGGGAGCGAAGGAGAAGACGCTGAAGAAGTCAAGACTGTGGATACGAGACTGCAGAGCAGAGAAGAAGGAAGAAGTGTTTTTCAGCTGTACGTAGGATGACACTAGTGTGACCGGCGTGACCAAACTTCAGACCATGAAAGGCTGAGATGAGAGAGATGATACCTTCTCTACAACCATTTCCATGATTTCATCTCTGTTTTATTTGTTTATTCACATATTTGGAATAAGTAGAGGGGATTCACCTCATCTTTGGATGTGATTTCCTGTTGGAGCTTTGTTTTGATGATGGATAAGCCACCCTGTTTGTCCCCCTTCCACCCCCACCCACCCATCGAGAAACATTCAAGATGAAGATGCTTTAAGAAACCTTGACTAATACGAAAGTAAACGAAGCTGAAAATAGCCCCAGTGACTCATGTGCATTTAAAGTGAATGCAGTCTCTCCTGGCAGGGCGTCACGTTGACCCTTTAGACCACAGATATTGTTAGTACGAGAAGTCAAACTTGTAATCACACTGCTGTTGCCCAGGAGGGGGTTTCTTTTTCACCCTGCTTAGTAATCATAAAACACAACATTAGTTTGCTTCTGGATAGGAACCACACAGTCTGTGGTTCCTATCCAGAAGCAAAAAGAAATGGACAAACACCTCGTGTGATATCACCCACAGGTTTTGTGAAGAGTGCTTTTTGTCTCTCCACACGGTGCCTGATTGGCTCGGAGCTGGAACAGAGATTGGCTTTTTGAAGCAACCGTACAAAGAACTGCAAGTTTTCTAGCTTTGGCTTTGAAGTCACCTCTGAAAGTCTGCAGGTGGACCAGAGACAGGAGACTGCAAATGTCTTTTTGAAACGGTCCTTCACTACAATGTTTTACTGCGAGAGTCTGCTGGTTGCTTTCCATCAGTCAAAAAAGTTATATAAAACTTTACCCGATGTAGTACAAAAGATTTGAACATTTTGACATGCAGGTCAATACAGATTGAGTCCCTAATGGAACTAGCCCCTAGTGGTCAGTCGGGGAACTGCAGATTTTCCCGTTTCCTTGTTGGCCTCAACTCAGAAGTTTAAACGGTGGTGCTTGATAATTATAGATTTTTTTTCTCCTTAAAAGTTTTGTCTTTCTTTTCGGAGTAATTTCTCAAGCAAGTTTCCAAGTAGAGCGTTTGAATCGATATTCTCGGTGAGAGCACCATCTCGGACAATGATAAAGTTCTTTTTAATATCTTTGAACAATAGTCAGACTTTCTTCAGACATTACAAGTTCTTTTCTTCCCAAGCCTCCATAAATTTATCATCAAAGGTCTGTTTTTATATAATCCTTGAATTTTTGTATTTTAAGTGTTGTTTTGTGCCGAAAAGAGACAAATTCACACACAAGTTTGTGGATGAGGAAACTGCCAGGATGTATTCAAATATGTGAAACTGGAAGAAAAAAAAAGTCTGCTATTTCCCTCCGACGAGCCACATAACAGGCAATTAGTTTCGAAAATCATCAGGGTGGGAGGACGGCTCCAACATTTGTTCCTCTCACAGCAGCAGCTGAGTCTTTTCTCCGGGCGTTGTTGTTCTTGAATGCAGTTTTATTCTCTCCTCGTTTTTCTGCCAGTTATCCGTAAAAAAACAACCCTGTCTTTGCCACGAGGTATAAAAATCACTTTGTGATTCTTAACGTGTGACAGGATGTAAATAAGAAGCAGCAAGATGAGCGTCAGAAAAGGACAAGGACAGCTCAAACCAGCTTTGGAAGCTGGCTGATTAAAAAAATAAATAAAACTGCAGATGCAAGACAGCTGGAGCCAAAAACACGTTTACATTTGAGTCAATTACAGCAAATTCCCTTTTTCAAGTATTTACGGTGAACAGACGCTTTCATCGCTATATTTAGGCAACTTCAAGCAGTTTTATGAGGTTTGCTTGTTTGTTGTGACATGTGAAATGTTTTAGGTCAAGTACTCTGGATTACTTCCCACTTTCATCCATGGTGGATCCTGGATCTGGATCTGGATCTGGAAGTCCCATGGGACCTGCTCAGGAAGTTGAGGAGGTCTACAAAAGGGGGTTATGAGCTCAGAAAGATCAAGAATAATCAGTGAATTTGGATTTTTGTGGTTTCCAAAAGCAAACTAAGAGTTAAGAAGTGTTATCTGATTTATGCGAGGTTGGATGATGGAGCGTCTGTCATTTCCTGTCCTTGAGGTCCTGTTCACGAGTCCCGGGCCGTGCACGGTATCTGTGCACCACTGCAGACTGTCAACCATGCATTTACACTGCGTTTTTTCTTTCTGCAACCCCATCGCCTTGTTTTACCAACAACCTCTGGCTGCAGCGTTTCAAGAGGTTCACTTTAAAAGCCTGTATTGCATGTTTCACGAGCCTAACCTTTTTTTTTCTTTTTTCCTGAGCTGTGCTCGAAGGATGCGTCACTGACGTGGTCGGAAAACTGAAAGCGCACGCGGCTTCTTTTATTACACATTTCTTATCTTTGCTGCTTTCTTGCTAAACAGAGATATTTACGAGCAGGGTCCTCCCGGCCCACTGAGCACAGCATCGATCCGTCTCTCCATAATCAATCCATCACCTCAGGATTGATCACATGACGTGAACGGAAAGCAGGAGGAGGGCGACCCCGACCATGCATCACTGTCTACCGGCGGGGAATTACATCGGGTGGATCTGCTTTTGCATAGTATTCACTTTTTAAATGTGTTTTATCTGGAAAAAACAGATCATTTTTCCAGTATTTGGACATTTGAAGGATTTGTTACATCTCAGACCATAAACTGTAATTGAGCATTTCTTTAACAGCCCCCCTCTCCCCCCCAGCACCCCTTTAGTCTTACAAGAAGTGCTGACACTTTGACTTTTCTACTGCAGGGAACGAAAGAGATACTCCTCACCATGTGACTCACCCACCGCCTGTCTCATGATTTAAACATGTCATGGCTATATTTGCTAACCGTCCCACACTAAAGCGTCCATCCACACGGACAAGAAAGTGCAGCTTTTTCTCTGGAAATTATGCAAGAGACGTGCCTCTCTGGACTCCACATTGTCTGCTTAGAAACAAGAGGATGGCTATTATGAGAGCCTGCAGGAAAAGTGTGTGTGTGTGTGTGTGTGTGTGTGTGTGTGTGTGTGTAGCTGATGTATTGTATCTGCCAGTGTGACCTTGATCGTTGAAAACAGTACAGTCAAAAACAAGATGGATCCATTTTTATCTGTGGATAAAGGAAGGTTAAGATGATGTGTTTGATTCGGAGTGATTGGGTGGTTTTTAATTCAAATTTGCAAATTGTGTGAAAACTGCACGCCATAGCTGATGGAGAGGATGTGTTTTTCAGGTATACCATTATCATATTTCATGTGTGTTGGGAGTGGGGGGGCACCTTCACCCCTCCTAGACCCATCCAGGTCCACCGCCACTACCGCTAGCTGCGATAGCTCCAACAGAGCTCAGTCCCACGTCCAGATATGGTTCTGGTAGCTACGTCATCCCAGTGAATGTTGGTTAATGCTAGTTAGCATTAGCACAGTTAAACTAAACTTAAACAGTTACCTTGTGACTGATCCAACTGTCATTCCTGTTAGTTTCCCAAAGTTTGGATGCATAGACCCGCCTCCTCCCGACATGGCAGAAAATGTTGGCTACAAAGGCTGTTTACTTATTTTTGAGTAAACTTTTAGCGTTACTTGTCACTAAATACTGACAAACTGTGGATGTACGTGACAGCTGAATTTTGATCACCTCCTTCATGAACATGATTCCTAATCTGAAGGCAGTTCTGGACCCACACTGCTTCAGTACTCCATCAACCCATGTTTTTATATTCATCTTTTTCATTTTCATGACATCTGTCAAACTTAGTTTAAAAAAAAAACAACCTTTTTTCATTTTTTTTGTTTCACAGTGAAACAACTGTGCATCATGTTCACTAATTTGACATTTGTCTGTATGTTATTATTTCACTTTCATCATTATTAGTTAGCGCTGTCATATTATTATTTATGTTATTACTAATATTCTTTATAAAAAGGCACAGTAAGAACCCAAATACTCGTATATCCAAGTGGTATATTTTCAGTTTTAAACCAACAAGAGTCAAATGTGCATAATCTAAACAAAAAAAAAATAAAAAATTTTAAAGGTTCTGCAGCTGAGAAACTTGCAGAAATTTAACCAATCAGATTACACTTAAGATAACATCTATAATTACAAACCATTTAGAGAAGGTAGACATACCTGAGATAAGACCAAAATGGCCATTTTTGTAATCTGATGAGGAATCTGATTCTTAATGCAACATGAATTTGAACTTGCACTCTGTTCAGTCATCGTTAGTTTATGGTATTTTGACTGACATAATCTTAATAAAAACCAATGATTTCCTGAGTTTTTACAAGTGCATGTTCACTGGGTAGTTATCAAGGCTTTAGCTTCCTGGATGAGGCTGAAAAGGAGGATATGTTATGTAATGTTCCAGCGCAGCTAAAATGACTACGCTTAACCAGATGACTGGAGAGGAACTGGGTCTTTTTCATGCTAATTTGCTCAAACATGACATTGTCCGCCGTAATAGTCAGTGTTTCTTTATCACGGGTGAGAGCTGTTGAAATGAACTGGAACAAAAATCACTTGCAGTCTGCAGAGGACTGGTGAGCACAAAACGGAGGTATTTTCAGAGCAAAAGCTGATCTTTGTCATATCGATGCTTTTATTTTGGTGAGTTTTGAGACTTGAGAAGACCTTTTCTTTTGCTTTGAGCGTGCATCACAATGATTCACAAGCAGAACCTTTCACCTGCAGATTTTGTGGAGAGAACTTTTAAACAGCTCCATATGGGCAAGAACTGATGCCAACCAATCTGGAATATAATCTAAATGATCAAAAAATCCTCATATGACATCAAACCTTAGCTCTCTTACTGTTACTTAGCTTGGCTAGCTTAACTCGGGCTGATTTGGAGGTTGAAGCAACTTGACAGGTTGGTCTCTTGGTTGGCCAGTTGTAGGTCCAGTTAATGAGTCTGGAAGGGTCCTGAAATGGTGCTTTAGTTTCCTCTTACAACCAAAAAACAAACAACAACAAAAAAACATCCATTTTAAGTTGATTCTAAATTATCCACAGGTGACTGTGCATCATTATTATTCTGGTTTGCCTCTGTGTTGCCCTGCGATGTCCAAGTTGTACTCCCAAAGACAAGCAGAGTGAGCTCCAGCGCCTCCGTGACCCTGAACGGATACAGAAAACGGATGGGTGGACTTATCAGAAAAATTCATATTTATGGAGGAGGGTCTGCTCTTCGGTCTGCCCTCAAGTTCTGCCGATGAACTGATTAATTCTCAGTGAGAAATACAAGAAACACATGGAGATGACTAACGGCAAAACGGAGTCCTACTTATTCATTACAAAAAATGACTTTGGTTGCAAATATTTCCACCTGAAGTACTACTTTCTCCAACATATAACGAGGAACTTCTTCGGGGATCTCATTTGCCTTGACTTCTGCTGATGTGGGGTTTCCTACATAACGACCTCTTCAGCAGCTCCTGGGCTGTGGTCCACCAGAGGACGGACCTTTTGAACCTCTCTGGTCACACCATCCAATATCTCATCCCTGCTGCTGCTCATCTCTAATAGTGATGATTCAGCTAAAAAAAAAAAAGACCATGAAGGGTAATGAAAGTCAGAGTAGCCTGGGGTGAATGAGTTGACTCTGGAAATATAATCAGGAGCCCTCCTGTATAAAGATGGTGATCCTGTTTAATGTGATCAGTACGACACAAGCTCAGTCACCGTATATAATCCATGTTTGCGTCTCTTCATGCAACGCAGTTTGTCCAAATAAAATTGTGCACTCTGGTAGTTCAGTAAATATTGAAAAAAGTAATTAACCCTGGTATTAACATCTGTTCTACGTACAAACGTGAACAAATTTGTTGGAATCTTTACAGCTCATTGACACAAAGCTTCGTTCCCCCTGAGAGGTTGGACATCCCAGGAAATGCAACCCTGTGGGTTGTTCAGGTAGACAAAGAGACATCTGAAGACGTTCACTCTGAGCGCTGAGGTCCATCGCTGTCGGATCACAACCATCCTTCACCACTTGGACAGCGACAGGACTCAACAGTCAAAAGAAAAGCAGAGGAACAAAGATCTACAATCAAGCTGATTTGGTGCATCTGGAACGATCAAGTCATGTGACCTCCGACAACATAATGAGCCAAAACACACATCTGAGTGGTGATAATGGCTAATTAGACTATTGTAATTGTTATGCGGAGAAGAGAATGTGGCAGGACCCAAACGGATGGCAGGAGTACAAAACCAAACAAAAATCCTTCAATGAAACAAAAGAACAACACAAACAGGGGTCCAACAAAAACTCAGAATACTTTTACAGCCTAAAGTAAATCCAGAGAGACACAGTATAGACCAGCAGGGAGGACGGGAAGGACAAGGCAAGATATACGAGCAGGACTGACGAGACACAGGTGCAAACAAGCAGGACTGACGAGACACAGGTGCAAACAAGCAGGACTGACGAGACACAGGTGCAAACAAGCAGGACTGACGAGACACAGGTGCAAACAAGCAGGACTGA
>JAOWBL010000016.1:7010054-7022999 GCA_028564865.1 Zenarchopterus dispar
GAGACACAGGTGCAAACAAGCAGGACTGACGAGACACAGGTGCAAACAAGCAGGACTGATGAGACACAGGTGCAAACAATCAGGGAAGACAGAAGCAAAGGAAGTCTAACTAAACAGGGACGCAGCTTTCAAAGTAAAACAGGAACTAACCAAAAACCAAACCCATGACAGGAATGGACTTTATGTTGTGTTTTATAGAGTTCATTTTTAAATTCTTATGGTTGTTTTTAAATGTTTAAATGGTCTCGCCCCGCCCCCTTCACCTCTCCGAGCTTCTTCACCCCTACTCACCTTCTGGGTCCCTCAGGTCAGCTGACCTGCAGCACGTGCAGGTACCGAGGTCTAGGAGGAAGCTCAGAGAGGGACAGGACAGCTGGTCCCCAACTGTCCTCAGACGTTAGAGACGTCCCTTCACTGTCCACTTTTAAAACCCGTCTTTGGCTTTTAACCTCAGTGAGATTTAGATATTTTATTTAATCCCATTTAATCTATTTTATTGGAGTTGAATTTAAATTGTTCTTATCTTCTTTTATTCTTTTTTAAAATCAGGGTTTTTTTGTGTTTTTTATGATCCCCTTTAGTTCTTAGTTTTCAGTTATGTGCAGTGCTTTGTTTCAGCTGGGGTTGTTTTTAAAGTGCTTTATAAAGAAAGTTGGTATGATATGATAAAGAAACACTGGACTATCCTTAAATGAGCCTGATGTTATACTTGTTGAACACGTGGAAAAAACACTGTGGCATGTTTCAAAGCTGAGACGGCTACCAAGGTGTGCACAGGGGGAGTGGACCACAACACCTGTCAGCATGAGTTTCCCTGAGAGCTGCAGAGATCAGCTGTTGGCTGTGGGTGCTGCTTGAGGTTTAAAAAGGAAAAGTGGGAATGTGGAAACGGGCAAATGGATGGAGGAAGGTTGATTAGTCGTTAAAAGTAACCAGAGTTGTCATTTGGAGCAACCCTGAACAGGGTCTGGCAGGTATGAAACGTGGATAGTTATTCTGGTAAACATGGTGCTGTTCACAGACTTCTAGACAAACAATAATCCTGTTAGCAAATCCAAGGTTATAACATTATCATTCCCAAATGGAGGAATTTCAAAGGGATAAATTCCCTGAAATGATGCTCCAAGGTAGCAACTTGTTGGAGTTGCTGCTGGTTGCTTAGCAACTGAAAACGTGTTCGTGCCAATACCTCCTCCTTGAAGCCAAAACACAGATCTAATCTTGGGTTGCCTGAGTTGAAAGTACACAGCAGCGAGCCCCAGATGATTCACCTTAACCAGTTAATTCATCCGTGATGCTTTTTGTGCACTTTTGACAAATTTTCTTAATTTCTTGGGTGCAGGCATACGAACACAGAAGCGCTGCTGCTGCACACTTTTAAACTCCAGATGATACTATGATGTTTTTGTGAGTGGATGGTGCTTCGTGTCAGAAGAATGTGAAATACATTTGTCATATTTCTGCTGGCCTTTAATCCCTTTCTCTCAACAACCGAAATAATGGATGTCAGTGAAGAGAATCCTGCAGCTTCTTTGATGGTGGGACTCAAAACTGGAGCGCAGCTGCTTCTCAGCCACTCCAGAGGCTTTTTACCGGGAAGACGAGAGGCCGCAAAGCCCAAAGAAGTCTTTTGATTTGGGGAGAGACGTGTTTATTAGTTCATTATTTTATTCTGTTTGTTGGCAGCGTTACAGTGCTTTAATGGTGAACATTTCCAGCAGCGGAAGAAAGAGATAACAGAAGGAGCCGCGTCTCTTTTCTGACTCTGTGCTTCTGTAGTGGTACATTTACTCCCTGCTGACATTTATGTGACATCAGTGTTTCCTCTTGATGTCAAAGTTTTTGAAGAAATGTTCTTCAACCTGTAATAATTCCAAAACAAAACTGTATTTTAAGCTAAACAAACAAATTTGTTGTCAGAATGAGCATTTTTAATCCCCGCATTTCTTCCTGCACAAACCCTCCAATTTACATTATGACTAAAATACATAACTTTATTTAAATTAGGCAAACTTCACTTGGACCAGTGACAACTACAGATGCTGATCCATCCATATCAATAATATTATCAATCATTTGTTTAACAATTTGAGAAATGCTTTGTAGACAATCACAAGTCAGAGTGCTGAGTCAAAACATTAAACATTTGTGTCACTACAAAGGTTAACACTAAACTTATGCAAACCAGAGAAAAGAGAAGTGCAGTTCCTCAGCTGACCACCAGGGGGTGAATGTCTTTTTTTGTCTTCATAGATTAATAGATGTATATTAATGCATCATATGAAAATATTTGCTAGAAGATTAAAATGTATGTTTATATCTATTAGATGAAGGTTTTACCAAATCATGGTACTAACCATCAAAATATATGCAGACAGACGTCAAAAATAAAAATCCCCATGTTTAAGTGTCTGTAGCTCTATGACAGTCCTCCAGTGGGGAGAATCTTTAAGTACCTCATCAGGTAAAATTATATAAAGCCACAGATTTATGGATAATTAGTCTTCACTCTTAATGGATCAGAATGGATAAAAAAGGCTTCTTGTGGCTTTTAATTGTACTAACAGATGACCACAACCAGTTCTGGTTTGGCCTCCAAGAATGTGGGAGTAAAAGCCACCACACAGCTCGCAACCTTTGGCTGAAAGTGAAGCAGACAGTCAGAACTGAGCAGACAGCTGTCAACTAGCTAGCTGCAGGCCGCTAGCTGCAGGCCGCTAGCTGCAGGCCGCTAGCTGGAGATGGAGTCAATGCTGATGTTAGGGGCCGAGGTGAGGCCAGTGACAGATGGCCGACGTGGCTCCGGCCAGCTCATCCTTGGAGATGCCGTACTGGTTGCAACATCTGAAACAAGGAAAGATTCAGTCAGAACGAAAGCAGCATCAGGGAGCATCACAGACTAACATGAGAAAAGTTCAGTTAACATAGGTTGCTCGTAACTAAGATAAGATTTGGGTTTTCCACCTGAGTGCCAGGTTGAGTCGTTTCACCCATCTTTAGATTAATCGGAGCTGGGTGGAGTCACTTCCTGTCACCATGGCGTCCACCATGAACCTAAAGAAACCGTTCTTTATCAAAGGTTTTGTCCAGCTCTCTTTATGCAGCTTGTGGTTGATGAGTAGAAGAAATCTGTGCAGTCCAAAGACTGGATTCATATAAACTGATGGACATTTGCTCTCCACTGAGGGGTTCTCAGTGGTCGTCCAGCTGATGGACAACAGACAACCAGCCCATTAGCAGTCAGGACACTCGGAGCAGGAGACATCAGCAGATACTGTAATTGTGTTCTGGGTGGAAACTGTGAAGCCCAGCGTGCTGATCCATCTTCAGCGCTGACGTATGGAAATCCGGGAGCGAGGCAGCTTCCAGGGCTCGTCTCCGCCTCGTCAGTCATGCTGACGCCTGGAAGCGCTCTATCTCCTTACCTGGCGAGGGCACGGCGGCGGGAAGGCAGGATGCGTGTGTGTGTGGCGCTGGTGAGACAGGAAGAAGGAACCCCGACAAAGTGGATGAGAAAGATGAGTGACAGACTTAGAGGTCGGAAGAAAGTGAAAGTCAGCGTTGAAGCTCTTGACAACTTGAGCTGATGCATGAATATACATAAATACATATACTTTATATACTTATGTGCAAAAATCAGTTTGCTGCCTTCTAATCCCATATGTTTTTTCATGTGTAAAAACATAAAAAAACAAGCTTATATAAACAACAACAGGAATATTTTTTAACTCTGCTGTTGTTTATTTGACATAAATTAAGCCAAAAATAGAAAAAAAAAACATGTGGGAAATTTTAAGTACCTCCGTGATTCGAGAGCTTATAGAGCCACCTTTGACAGCAGTAAACTGAAGTAGATGTTCCCTCTATGACTTCATCACATCAAAGTCTGGTCCAGTCTTCTTCACAATGATGCTCCAGGTCGTCCAGGGCTTATAAAAAGTTCTCTGAGGAGCTCTTCTTCGACACAGATGCACAAGAGTTTCCTAAGAGCCTCGTAGTTTGTCCAGTTTTGCAAACTTCAGTTGTGCTTCCATGTTGCTTTTAGTCATAGTACACATCCAGTGGTATTGTTGTGGCCTTTAGCACTTTAACATGGTCAGGTCACCTGTCAGGTCTGAGGTCCACCTCTTGGGGTTTCTTGTTAGGTTGATTGACAACTCGTACAGAAGTATGAGCGTGAGTGTGCACGTCCTTGTATGTGGTCCTGTGATGGACTGGTGACCTGTCCAGGTGGACCCCTGCCTATCACCTGTAATGAGCTGGGATTGGCTCCAGCAGACCCCCGTAACCTGTGGATGGATTCAGCAGGTATAGAAGATGGGTGGATAAATGGATAAATGGATGGATGGATGGATGGATGGATGGATGGATGGATGGATGGATGGATGCAGATTTTGAGGGTGTCCACTTCTGGGATGATTGACGACTGTCTTGAATGTTTTCCACTTGTGAATAATCTTCCCCACAGCAGATTAAAAAAAAAAAACCTCCCAAATTGTTTGGAAATAGTTTTATTACCTCTTTGGAGCAAGAACTGCTTCTCTAAGAACACTGCTTATGTTGTTGCCTCTTGGCATTGTGTTAACACATACTTGAATGATCCAAATCCGAAGACTTCCTGTGTGCAGGTCTGGACACCTGCTGATGGTGATCTGGGTCCAGCTAACCATCTTAAATCCTCCAGAAGCAGGAAGGAAGCTCTTAGGACTGCCCAGATGGGTTTTTCTTTAAAAAAAAAAAAAACATTGGCACATGAAAAAAACTTTTAATGCTGTTGTTTATCTGAGGTTCTGTTATACTAAGAAGGCCTACAATCAGATGATTTTTTTTTTTTAATTATGCTTTTGCACAAAAACCAGAGAATTGGAAGAGGAGGCGTTAATTTTTGCAGAAACTCCGTACAGCACATTTTTATCAGTGATTTCATTCATTTTATTTGACCACCTTTTCTACTGTGGGTGTAAAAGTTTCAGAGCTTTCATCGGAGTCTAACTTTCATCCACCTGCAGGTGCCGCATTGGCTGTCATATTACTGCTCACTGATGCAAGCGCTCCCAAAAGAATGGAAATAGGAAAGCCTATATTTATATCCAGAACGGAGAGTGAAAACATTGTCAGCAGAGCTGGAAGGACTACAAAGCTCTCTCCTCCTAAAAGACATCTTCTGTTTTATCCGGTCGGCTCTATTTTTTGCACCAGAAAAAGCTCACCTGCGGTTGAGTGTCAGAGCAGCAGCCTTTATTTCTCTCTTCATTATTCATTACTCACGCAAGAACTATTTTAGAAGTAGTGGGCACCGCCATATGCTCTCCAAAGATACCTTCTCCTCACACGTGTGCGCTGCCAAGAGTGATAAAAATAAATGAATTTTAAGTGAAGAGAAGGCAGACAGACAATCTGTTTAAACCTTATTATTATTATTATTATTATTGTTGTTGTTGTGTAGTTCAATTGCAGCTATTGCTAATCTGGGAGAATAATAATATGAAAAAGACATCATGAGTGGCCCCACTGGACTGAGAGTAAGTTTCTGTGGGAAGTCCACAGCTAAAATCACCAGACATCACTGTCTTGACAGGTTTTGCAGTTTGATAAGTCTTAATCACTAAATAATCCACATCTGGCCAATAAAATGTCAATATTAGTTCCAGGTCCAGATCTTCAGCTGCAGCTGGCCCAAATGGACCGGCTCCTGCAGGAGGTGGACCCATGCAGCTGGACTTCCTGAGCAGTGATAAACGATGGCAGCCTGGTGTCGCTACTCCTTCTTCTGTAAAAGAGGAAACAGAGTCACCAAAGTCAGGAAATGACTGTTTTAACAGAATAAATGAAAAATAAACCTCCCCGAGGAGGAACCGAACTTCAGTTGGTGGATGAACAGTGGTGGACATGTCCACAAGTTGTACTTTTATTTGCAGACAAAATTGAATTCAAACTAGGTTTTAATGGTTTCAGTGTTTTATCTAAATATAAGTGTCACTCAGCAAGTTTGAAAGTGTGGTAATGGAGCCAGTTTGAGGACTTGTTTTTTATTTTTTTACTCTCCACCAGACTTTTCTGGTGAAACGAAGTGGCAGAATAAGTTCAGCTTTACAAATCTGCTGACACGAAGGCCAACTCAGTTTTGAAGGTTATTAATCCACAACTAGAAGATGCTGACAGTTATTGAAGATCAAGATGCTCCCAAACAGATTTTTTTATTTGTGGACAAATGTAAAAACCTGGTCAGTGCGTTGCTGTATAAAGCAAATACATCTGCAGACCAACAACATATATGCTTAACAAATCATAATAATAATAATTTGGGGGATATCAAATACCTCCATGACTCAACACACTGTTTAGATCAGCCTTTAGCAGCTGTAACTTTGTTTCCCTGATCGATTTGATCAGTTTTATCACTTCCTCACATCACTGTGAGGATTTCTGTACTTTCATTTATTCACAGCTCTTTTAAGGCTCTTCTTACTCCGTTTCAGTGGAATAAAGATTTAGATTTTGACTAGACCTTTCTACTGTTGCCACGCTCGGTGTAGTTCTTGTTTTTGTATTTTCTTTTTTTGTCCTGAGCACTGCAGGATTGGCCCCTGTCTTAAATGACTTCCACATTGTTTGGAAACAGTTCACGTAACCGTTTCCAGATTGATGTGTGGCAACAACAACTTCTCTAAGATCACTGCTTATGTCGTTCCCTCTTGGCATTGTGTTAACACACACCAGAATAGAGACTAATAGACTGACAAACCATCTGCTTTTATAACGTGTTGGCACTCGCTCTTTTAAGGGCCGATGACTCGCATCACCTGACTTCAGCTTACCTTCCTAAATCCTTTAAAAGCAGTCCGAGGGAACGTAGTGTTGCCCAAATTTTTATAAAAATCATTTTTAGTCTCTATTTTTTTGTCAAGTAAATAATACTATGAAACTAGTGACTTTTTGGTCCTCTAAGGCTGAATTTACCTTATATCAAATCTTTTGTGTGTGTGTGTTTTAATATTTTACTTGAATAAAACTTTAAACAGGTTTCTAACTTTTGCACAACTGTAGCCTCCACAAACTACACACACACTTTACAAAAAAAAACAAAAAAAACACAACCCACAGTGTCTGGAAAGCACAATAGCTGCATGATTGTACCCCATGTCTGTGTGTGTGGGTGGATGTGTGTCACTATAGCCTGTAAACCTGTTTTTTTTTTCTTAACACATTTTCTTTCGTCAAAGATGTTTTTTTTCTCCACAGTTACAGTTTTCTGTTTTATTCGCTGCTCTGTGCTGCATATTTTCCTGGTTTTCATTGTCTGTCAGTGTCTAGACAGACAAGAAAGACATTCATAAGAGCAGCTAGACAGATGAAGTGGTCCTGCACACAGTTGGTATCAGAGTGAGGGATCACACACACTAAAAGGCTCAGGTTCTGACCCGTTCAGCCTGGAGAAGAGCTCAGAACACCACGGATGCAGCAGCAACCTCACTCTGCGTTTTCTCCTCCTTTCTGCAGCGATGAACTTTCTCCAGACTCGTCTATGGGGGAGGAAGGGAAGGGAGGTGAGGGGGAGCCGCAGAGTGAGGCCCAGGCAGAGCCACAGCCGGAACCAGAACCAGAACCGGAACCAGAACCGGAGCCAGAACCTCATCCCCAACAACAACAACAACAACAGCAGCAGCAGCAGCAGCAGCAGCAGCAGCAAGAGGCTCAGCCACCAGAGCCAGAACCCCAGCCAGAGAATCAGCCTCAAGTCAAACCCCAGTCAGAGCCCGAACCGGCCCCCGAGCCTGAAGCCCCGCCCATGAGTGAAGCGGCGCCGCAGGACGCCCCCAAAGCCCCGTCGCCTTGCAGAGAGGAGCAGACGGGAGAGCCGATGGACGGTCAAAAGTCAGAAGAAGCCGTGGAGGCAGAGGCAAAGCAAGAGGGGGAGGAGGTGCAGGAGGAGGGTCGTGAGGCAGCACAGGAGGAAGAGGACGAGGAAGGGGGAGGAGCAAAAGGAGGAGGTGCAGGGAGGAGAGCCAGTCTGCACCACACGGCCTCGCCCTTGAGGGTGCAGCGCAACGGGGCCGGCTCGCACTCCGCCACCCCTGACTATGAACTCTCGCTTGACCTCAAAAATAAGCAGGTAGGGCTGTGTGGGGGAGGGGGAGGGGGGGAGAGGGTTGGTGTGATGCTTTGGCGAGGGGAGTGCTGTACGTTTTGTGGTCTGACATGTTTCTGTCTGAGGAGGAGGAGGACAGCTGGGTTTGTGGCGTCTGATGAGAGTCCTGTTTTGTTTGTTTGTTTTTGTGTATTTTTGTCATTTTTGTCCCTGTCGGCTCTTGTGGACGATAAAAACTGAGTCCCGTTACTTTCCATCATCACCTACATCATCATCATGCCATCCTGCTGTTGTCACTTGGTTTTGTGTTTCCCAACCCAAAGTTGAGTCCAAAAGAGGGTTTCTCTGACAGTAGTAGGAATTTGTCCCAAGTTTCATCACTTTGGCATGGACGCGTCCATACAGTCCACAAACACCTCATCTTCACAAACACAACGGACATAAAAGTGGCGTCTGTAATAAATGCTTTCTGTTTCTCGCTGGATGAGGAAAAACCTTTGTTTTCCTGGAGAATAAAAGCTCGCACCCGTGATCTGTATTTATTACAGTAAGTTCAGCTGATTTCGTCCCGTCTGTGAAAAGTGACTGTTTCCTCTCATGTGTCTCCATGTTCACAAGTCTGTCTTCTCATCACGCTCTTCATCAGAGGCTCAGAAGTCATCATCATCATCATCATCATCATCGCCATTACATGAGCACCTCCATTTCAGCTGCCATCAAACATTCAGCCTCCATTCCCACCTTCATCCGTCTCAGCGGCATTCTCCAGTCTGTGGACCGTCCAGCAGGTAAGGTGGCAGAGTCCAGGTCCAACGTGCACGTCCAACAGTCCCAGCGGATTTGACTGAAACTTTATGGTTTTTTATGCTGCTTTGATGTACCAGATAACATTTAAAACTGTTTTTAGTTGAGTCCAAAAGGTCGTTATAAACTCAAAACAGACAAATACACTTATGTGGAGACATTTCTGGAAAATATACGGAGAGCTTCCTCAGCAGTAGCTCATCCAAGTGTCTTCAGGTGATTGGTTGAATTCATGTAGGAATCTCTCAAAGGCTTGAATCTCGAGGTTTTCTGGATGGAAGGTGAAACATCTTCAAGAACCAAAAGGACAGGAAGTCCAGTCGCTTTGACTGAAGCCTTTGAGAGTTACCATGACCCGGATGACTCTCCACCAGTGTACCTGTAGGGATCTACACTCCCTGGAGACCATGATCCTCAAAGCAGATTCTGCTCCAGCTTGTGTAAGACAGAACCATCAACTTTACAAAGGTCTCATTGGGTCTGGAAGACTTTTTACATCCCATTTTTTTAAGCATTCTGCTAACAGGCTCATCTCAACCACATGAACCTGAGGTAATATTAAAGATGATAAATCATCATTACAACATCATAGATGAGTCAAAAAAACATGAGAAAACATGACATGGCTCTTTTAGTGCCATCTGTGTTTCAGAATCACAGCTGCACACAGATGCTGACACAAACAACTGTGTCACAGCTGTTATTTGTTTACTTTAAATCGCTGCAATTACCCTCCTAAACACTAGGTGGCAGTGCGGCTTCCTTTGTGCCATCCTCTGCCTTATTTTGCGGATTTTCTTTTCTTTAACCTTGTCTTTCACGTACCTCAGATACAAATAAAACAAAACAGATCTCAAGTGACTTGGACAAATGTTGAGCAACAATTATTTTTTTACCAAATTTACAGTAATTTGTCTGTTTTGAAAATTACAGAGACACAGTTGTAGCAAAAAATCATTTGAAGAAAATACAATCCTACCAAGTCTACGTATCTACCATGTAGCTAAAAGGTGATTTCATCGTAAATGCGTAAATCAGCTATAACCGTACTGGTGTTGCAAAAACAATGAAATTTAGTTGGTTTTGACCTTCATTGTCGTCATTCCACTTGAGCAGTAAACATGAGTAAACATCGTCATGGCAACTCTTGAAATGAAGTTTGTCTCGACCTCTTTGAACAAACGACAGGAAACTTGTTCAAAACCAGGAACAATAGGCGTCATTTCCTCTGTGTCCTTCTCAGCGTGTCTGAATCATTTTGGCAGATCAGAAGGAAAACTGAAACTAAGAAATGACTCCAGGAAACACGCTGGAGTCCAGCTTCCAGGTGGCTCAGAGCTGGAGTGTTTGTGCCGGTCTCATCCCTCCCTAGTGGAAACTCGAAGCTCTTTTAACCTCGCTTACCGTCTCACCTCCCTTCTCGCTCTTTTAATCGCACATCTGAGAGCCCCCCCTTCTACTATCTCCCTGTCAATGAGGCTTGAGATACGCCATGAGCTGGATTGATCTTCTGTCCTCCAGGTGGAGGTGCAGGGGGGTTGATGGAGCTCCAGATCAATGTCAGAATAATTGGTTCTGCCAGGCGATTCCTTGATTGCAGGGTTAGAACCTTATTAAGGATTATTTATCTCAGCTAAACTCGAGTGCTTGACCTCCAGAGACACAAAGCACATTTTCTCTACATGTGGAGGAACACTTGAAAGAGGAAGAAGATCTGTAAAAGATGCAGGACATCACTGACTGCATTTTAATAACAACAAAGATTTTTGTTTTTTTATCAGAAAAGAGAAGTATCATGCCATGTAAAAGTAGATTAGTAGAATAGTATTTGGCTAAATTCACCCTTTAGTTGTATCTCAATTTAATCAATGAAATATTAAATCAACTGAAGTATTTTCCTGTTGACATAAGACAGCAGGAACCTTTCTGAGGGATAGGAACTGCTAATGGGAACTAATCCTTAACCTCTTGTGTTTCCACGGCAACGAGCAGGAACTTAATCCTGAGCTAGTTTCACCTCCAAAAAGATCTGAGTGGGAAGAACTTCAGTTTCATCAAAGCTTATCTCAAAAACCGCCGTAACAACACGCAGCAGCAAATGTGATGAGATTGTTAGATTTTAGCTGAGAAGCAGTTCAAAATCACATTAAATTTGAATTTCTGATATGGACGTTAACAGTTAGCTATTACTGCATATTATCAGCACAAACCAGTAGATTCAGACAAGCAGACTCCACCCACTCTCACAGATGCCATGAGTGATGAAAATGAACCAACCCTTTTGTGATGTCACACCTCGTCAGGTGTCTGATGATAAGTCTTCAGGCCTAAGGGAACATCACCTCTTCAGGAGAGGCTCCACTCAACCATTTTTAATCTAAAACTGGTCAAAGTGAACCGAACTACCCTGGAAGTCAGACTGAACGTTCCCACCATGCAACAGGATTCACCAGTTAGCTATGTTAGCTTAGCGTGGCTCTCACAAGCCGTTAGCCTGCGGTCATTCAGACTGAACTGTAGATGGAGGACCACCGGTGCTCTGGCTGAGCTCCAGCTCCCACTGCAGCTGTCCATCTCTGGCTGGCCAGCTGTGGCTGCAGCTGGATTCAGTCTCACCAGCTCATTTGGCTGCACCAGCTTGCACAACTTCTAGGTTGACCTTGAAGCGTCCGGGGGGGACGGGAGCTCGCCAGGAGCAGCCAAGCCAAGGTCTCTGGACTTCTGGTCCTGGCTGGAAGAAACGGACGATTTCGTCTGCCAGCTCGGCCCCCCGACGAGGGCCGCTGCTGGTTCCACCAGTCAGACCTTTCCCAACTTCTCCAAGTGAGACGTCTTCATCTGAGGACCCTTCAGAGTGGGTCATGGTGGCCTACAATCATCTAACCACGAGCCTTGTTGTCTTTAAAAGAGTAATTATTCGTTTTTGTAAAAAATATACATTCAAATGAATATTTGTAGATTTCCTTAAAAATAAAATCTCGAGCTGTTAAATCACATAAACCCTTATTGGCTGAAAACCCGTGAAACACCGCAAGATATTTTTAAAATAAATTAATGGGAATATTTAAAAAAAAATAATTTAATTGAATAGTACACTGTTAAAAGAAAATTATGTTGTTACAGTGTAAAATAATTTTTAACAATAATATTAATAAAAAAATACCTGCTGTCTGTTTTTAACACTGAAATTATTTTAATTAGTAGATTTTTAATAGAGATTAGTAAATATAACTGTATCTTGTTCTCGACTGTTAGTCTGTGTTTAGTTTTTCAGTAACCCTTGAAGTTTATGTTACTTTGATCAAAATGCATCAGATAGCTGGATTTTCCATCATCGTGCTGATTTTCTAACAGTCTGGATTAGTTACATAACCTCTATTTAATCATGCAAACGTTTGTGATCCGTGCAACTGTTTATGAGCTTCAATGCTAGTTTTGCTTCTCATTCCTACAATATGTACCATACTTTAAAATAAATGTAATAAATACCAACAGTATCTTTTTAATCCCCCCACAAAAAGAAAAAAATAAACCACCTCAGTCACAAAGCAGCGGTTTATAAATCCGGAGCAGTGTTTTTGTGTCCTGTTTTGGATTGTTCAGGGCTGAAACTTCAGAGATGTGACTGTTGGCAGAAAAAGCAAGAACAGATCATGTTTGGGGTGAAAGGTCACTGACACCAAGACTATTTTCCAACTTTCACCCAGAACACTGGGTTCTTCGCACTGAGTTTCTTTTTCTTTTCTTTTTTTTTTGTTTAACTTTTACTTTTAACTTTGCAGCCCAGTTGCCTGAAAAAATATGCTCTCCTCATCTGTTTTAGGTCATAAAACTATGTATGATAACTATTTTGAATAAATACTGTTAATCTGGCAAGAGAGAGCCGGGACAGGCCCCAGCGGATTCCCCTGACCCTATAATAGGAATAAATATGATGGATGGATGGATGGATGGATGGATGGATGGATGGATAGATGATGGATGGATGGATGGATGGATGGATGGATGGATGGATGGATGGATGATGGATGGATGGATGATGGATGGATGGA
>JAOWBL010000016.1:7035595-7051202 GCA_028564865.1 Zenarchopterus dispar
TATATATATATATATATATATATATATATATATATATATATATATATATATACACACACACACACACACACATTTTTCTGTCAAAAAACAAATGGCACCTTGAACAAAAGTTTTGAGGTCGTATTGGGATAATGCGAAGTTCCAGCATAATCAGATGGTTTTATTATGTTTCTGTCCTGCACAGAAAACATCAATAAAACCACTGGAACCACACAGGGAGTATTAACTTTAACGTTTCTGTGTTTGCGTGTGTGTCTTCCTCCTGAACAGTCATATCTTCATGTCCAGAGCAGATGCAGTTGGACGCTGCTACATCCGTCAAAAACAGCTGTCAGTCAGGATTCCTCCAGACGGAAACGCTGTCTTGTAACGTCTAGGGCATCCGTCCTGTGATGCGTGTGCTCCCGTCAGTAATCTGCCGTTTCCTGTCTCAGGGGTGGACGATGGAGCAGACATCCCCAGAGACATGGTGGTGGGCATCTACGAGAGAATACAGCTGAGAGAGCTGCGCTCCAACGAAGACCACGTCACCTACGTCTCCAAGGTGGAGCAGTCCATCGTCGGCATGAAAACGGTAAGGATTCAGTTTTCTGGATTACTCTTGTAAAAGGTGAAAGGACCCCCCACCCCTCCACCCCCACCTGTCGACCCCTGGAGTCTGACGTTCCTGGCTTGACGTTTGCTCCAGATAAACAGAAAGTTTTGTTAACTACACTTCCCGTGACTCAGTCATTACTCAAACCCTTATCACAATCACCTTGTACATTTATTAGTCATTAAATGTCTCATCTCAAACTCAATCATTACTTCAGGTCATTACTCCGGCGAGATACATCATTAACCACTGCTATCAATAGAACCTCAACAGTTTAAAGGCGACACATTATGAAAACTGTTTTGGTTTCTGGGCCTGAAATACATTTATGTGTTTTAAGTGGCTGCGAGCTCTGAGACAACACAACCTTATCACGTCTTTCTGGGACACCTGAAGGACTTTTTATTCTCTTTTTTTTGTCATTTAAATACTTATGAATACAGACCAAACGAAGCAAAGCCACCGGTGGTCATGAGGGAAGTATTGAGTCATTAAACTAAAAACAACAAAACAACAAAACAGAGGATTAGCAGACATCCTGAAGTATTTAAAATTCAGTTTCATGTACGGGTTAAAATAAGTGAATAATTAAATAAATTTTTAAAAAAGAAATCAAGAAACAAAACTATTAAGCTTTAAAAGCAGAAATACAGTAAAAACCTGATTGTATGAACCCCTAAATGCAGGTTGAGTTATTAGCAGCAAGGCCAGACTGGTCACAAAGAGAAACTAACAAAAGAAAACTAATCTTCAGAGATTTGGACATTACTTTATCGATGTATCTCATCAACCTAACATTTATTCACTGGTGTAAGAAAAAGCAGAGTGTGAACGACTCAGCATATCTTGAGTGTGAATTTGAAACCACATGATGGAGCAATACCACTTGTGACCACATGGGGGCAGCATATAGCAAGAAAGTTCGTACTTCAGGCGATTTGCTTGTGGCTGATCAGTGGGTTGCCAGGCAACCAGCAGAGCTCTGCTAGTTCTTGTTTCAGTTCTTCCTGTCACTCATTTCAGTTGTGACATCTGAAACAAGGACGTCCAAACAGATTAGAATATAAAGTAACGTGATTTAGTATCATAAGCAATGCCAGCCGAGTTAATAGCTAACTTCTAAGTTGTGCGTATTCCAGCTAGTTCCCAGACTGGTCTGTTCGCCATGTTGAAAGAAGAAAAAAAAGGCTTCAGGAAAGCCAACAGTGGTGTAAAAGGAAGTTTATCCAGTCGTTTTAGTAGATACAAACAAAGTGCACCTCTAGTGTTAAAAAGTGGTATTACAAGTCGTGTGGGACTCCACTCATTAGCACAGTATTGACGGTGTTTCTTGTCAACAAGCCTTCATCTGGTCAGAAGTGGTTTTGCTTCATAGAGTGGTTTTAAATCTGAAGAATTTAAACATTAAACTTTGAAACAGCTGTAGTTGAGCCAAGGACTCCAGCGTCTTCACTGAAGGCCTTAATGCACCCACTGTGGGAATAGCTAACTAACATTTAATACATTTCAGACAAAACAAGTCTGAGACAGCAAACAAGATAGAAGTTTTATTTATTTATTTATTTATTTTTAAACCTTGTACTGTCTGTGAGCTCTCCCAACACAAAGAACCTCAATATTTATTTACATTTATTTATGAAATATAGATTAAAGTTGCAGCGATAGGCTTCTGGCTATTGAACAGCGCAAAACGAATTAGGTCCAAATACAAGGGGCGAATTCACATATTCCAGTCCAGGCAGAGCTTTAGAGATGAAGTGATAGCCGGTTGTAAATTTTCATTCCAGCAGTGTTGCCTGTTTGATCATTTTCTCGTCTTTCAGATTGAAATAACAGCAGCTGCTGGACTGATTGCTATAAAATTTAATACCGACATTTATAGCCTCCAGAAAATGTTCTATTAGCTGCTGTCCAGTGAAATAGTTGGCATGGCAACTAAAGACCTGCACCGCTAATGGCGTGCCATCCAAGGCCGCTGCCGTTTTTTATGATGTCAGCTCTTCCTCAGTATTGTGGGATCAGAAATGGGTGAATGCGAGCATGAATTAATATTTTAATTAGTTTCCACAAATCAATCTCAGCGACATCCCAACTTTCCAAATGACATTGAAAGAATGGCGCTCATCTTTTTCCCCTTTGGCTCGTGCCTTTGAGTCTCCTTCAGTGATAGATGAGTAGCCAAAGGATGACAGAGAGACCGCTGTCAGAACCAAACACTGATGGATGACTGTGACGAGGAGGGACTAGTCCGCTCGGCCATAAAGAGAAGAAGACTTTCCCCCCTCAGTGGGGGGAGCTAAAAACTCCTTAACCCCACTCCTGAAGAAGCTGGGATGGGGTAAAGTGTAAATAAAAACAGAAAACTCTACTTGTTAGATCTCATAAAGCAGTTGATGGAGTTCTGGGAGAGGAACGTGGTCCAGTTCAGGACGTTCAGGAGCTGCTAAACGTAATTTTAGTTTCAGGATGTGCCAGATGTTTTCAGTTTGTGAAAAATCACATCGTCTTGCAGAAAAGACCTTCCCTGAAAAACGTTCTCCTGCTCTAAAGTGTGTTTACACATTTTAGCGCTGGCACTAACGCGCCCTCATACCATCACAGAAACAAGCCGGACAGTTCCCACAAAAAAATTCAAGTGATCTCACCACAGGACAGGCTTTTCTTTTTTACTTTGTGCCTGTCCTTATCAATGATTTATTTCAGGATTATGTTCACATATATACTTCTTTTTGACATAACAAAGCTTTAATCTTCACTTTCTCAGACAGTGATCTCTGGAAGTGATTTCCGTGACAGATTCGTTTCTGTTTTAAATGCGGGGCTGCTAACGGGCCCAGAAATTACACCCAGCTAATATTGATTTTTCAGTCTTGTCCCAAGCACACAGGGATTTCTCCAGAATCTCTGAATCTTTTGATAAAATCATGTACTATAGATCAGAAAATATTCAAGTTTTCACCAGTTTACACCAAATCAATCAATAAATAAATACATTAAGCCTCATGCTGAAATTGTTCCTCATTTTGTCAGTTTTTTGCAGTTTGGTGAACCTCTGGCCATTTTTACTTCATCCAGACTCTTTTATGCCGTTTTTCACACCCACTTATGTCACTCACCTGTTTCATAATAGTTGTGAAAAGTTTCTTCAGGCGTCTCTTTAAACCCTCTCGTTGCACATGTTCCAACTTTCTTCAGATGTGTTGTCGGCATGAACTTCAAATAAGCTCATATGTTTTCATAAAATGTCAAAATGTCTCATTTTTAACATTTTACCTGATTTCTATGTTTTTTTTGGAATAAATCAGAAGTTCTGTGTTTTTACTTGGATTTGTAAACAAACGTCATGGTAAGAACTGTTTGCTTACATAAAATTCCTGAATATCAAGAAGTAGCTTCAAATTTGAAGGTTTTCCATGTTAAAATATTGGTCAAGTGTATTTCATTATTTAGCACAGACGGTCGTGTCATTTCTTTTGTTAAACTGGCACCTTAGATAACCCTTGAGGATCTTTTTGTTTTTTTCTTCTTTTTTGGGGGGGAAAGATCAGGTCATTTCAGGCTAACGATGTTTTTCAGAGTTTCTGACATTAGTGTAATGAAAGGCTGGCTGTGAATACCCCGCAGTGATAAGATCTGAGGGAGCGGCAGAAAAACAGGCCGAGGTTACTGTACGAGCGCAGCTACGAGCGCAGCTATTTCACAAAGAGCCTGGAGACACTTTCAATAGTTTCTATTTGGATTCATCTTTCATACCTGCAGCCTGCTTCGGCAGTAAACCAACACAGACTGCTGGGTGAGGGAAGAGGGGGAGGACAGGACTCCATCCCTCTCTGGAGGCAGGAACTGTTTATTGAGGTGTAATCTGCTTTAACTTGGAAATGCACTTTAGAGCGAAAGAGAGAAAACTCTCATGGGATTCTGGGAAAATCTACTCATCAGACGTCCAGCTCTGTGTCGCTGCCGCCATCTTTACTAAGCTGGCTCGTGACGGCGAATGTGGCACAATTTAATAGCAACTCATAAAGTTTTGCAGCAAAGAATTACTTTTACAAGACGACTGAGGATTAGAAAGAGGTTCACAAGTTAAACAAAAAGGACCTTATTTAGCCCATTAAAGACATTCCAGAACCTCATCAAACAGAATTACCATTATCCTTTTTTTTTTTTTAGACTATGACACATTTCTCTTGACGTCAGAAGACTTTTCCTGACATACAGACAGACAGAGCAACAACATGGAGGTCAGACTTGTTACCTCCCCAGCAGGGACGTCCCCTTCACAAGTGTCTGTTCCCGAGTCTGGTTTCGAGTTATTTCATTTTGAAGATCAATCCAAGATCTTGAAAAATCCAGAAAAAGACAAACAAAAAGAAAAAAAAGAAGCAGCTCTGCCTTTCCGTCCAACCAATTCCCAAACTCCAAACAGAAGCTCCTGCAGCGCTGCATTCGCTGTCCAAGTCAAAATCCCTCCAAATTAGACAGTTCTGAAACGCTTCAAGTTTGTTTACATCATCTGGTGTTGCTCAACTCCTCAGTGAGGAAAATACCTGCTGGTTTACTCATTTCTACATAATTGTAATGGATGCTGGAGGAGAGAGGAATCAAGGCCCAAACAGCACCAGCTGCTCGCTGAGAAGAGAAAGACCGGTACCACCTTCGTCTCAGAGTCGACAGAACTCTTCAGTGACACCTGAAGAAGTCACTTGATTTGTAGCTTGTTGCTTTTTTGAAAAGTTCTGAAAATTTTCTGAACACAGCGACAAAGTCGTTACCTTAGCAACACTGATGTCAGCTCACTAGCTCCAGCTGCTTCTCTATGGTGACGATTACGCCTTCTACCCGCCTGACACAAACCAGAATTATTAAAAACTTAGATAGAAAATAAATAAATGAATATTGTGATATTATTGTGAGTTGTACATTATACATTTAAAAAATATCGACCTGCAGAAGTAACGATTAAACGCTGAGCAACTCTCGGCTTCACCATCTGAGGTTCACCTTTACTTGAACTTTTACTTATTAAAAGTTATGATGTAACTGATTTGAACAACTAATGATGCATTCAAATACAGAGGGGAACTCACTTTTATATGTTGCACTAATTAATGTTCTCTAATCTTGACTCCTCAGATCAGCGTTTATGCCGCTAATTTGTTTTAGACATTGTTTTTCTTCATAAGCAGCAGCCTCTTAATGAGTCCAGAGAAATTCATCTGTTTTTGTTTACGTGTTTGCACCTCTTCTGTTTTGCTTGTGTAAAGTCTTTATGGAAGCCTTTTAGCATCCTGCTATAAGTCATTTGAAGTCTTTTGTAGGTAATTAAAGTCAACATCTGTCTCGTGTCCTCAGGTCCTGTCTGTCCCTCACAGAAGACTGGTGTGTTGTAGTCGGCTTTTTGAGGTGACGGACGTCAACAAGGCCCAAAAACAGGCAGCACACCAGAGAGAAGTCTTCCTCTTCAACGATCTCATCGTGGTAAGTCAACGCCTCCTTCAGGGTTTCCACATTTAATGCTTCAAAAATCATTTTTACTTTTATTTTCTTGGGAATGACTCAACAAACAAACTCACTGCACATTTTCACTGGAGGTTGCTGACATTTGTTCAGGGCAGATTAGTTTCAGCTCGACCATGGTAAAAACTATTTAAGGTCCAGAGATGTTCTGCTTGGTTTAAGCCTGGACTTTTATAAAGTTTCTTAATGTCTTTTTTTTTTCTTTTTTTGCCTGCATATATTTTAATGGTTAGTACCATGATTTAGCAAAACCTTTATCCAAGGGACAGATATATATATATATATATATATATATATATATATATATATATATATATATATTCTTGACAGTTTAATCTCACATATTGTATTAACATCTGACTTCCTAATTCTGTCAAGGAGGACTAAACCACCAATGTGAAACACAAAAGTACAAAACAAAGACAGTGATGGGTGCGGTGTGTGTAGTGTGGTGTGGTTATCACTGTGGTGTTTGTGCGATGTTTAAAGTTATAAAGTTTCTTAATGTCTAACACGAGGCGAAGACTAAATACTCTCTGAAAAAGGTCTTAATTCCTGCATATCTCCATTTTAATATAATGACCTAAGTCATGTTTTTCTTGGATTAATATTAATATTTGTTTCAGTTGTTTTTGCATTTTGAAAAACGTGAAAAAACATGATTTAATTTTTTGATATAATAATTATGATCATTTTAAATAATCAAAACATATCAGAGGATGATGCTAACATCTCCACATTTGACTGTGGGGAAATTTGGTGTTAGGATGCTTAGAACAGATGGATTTTTATTAAAAAATGTTCCAAAAAATTTTTAAATCAGATGTTTGTCTTTTCTCTACACTAGCACTGGGTATTAAAGGTGAAAAAAGCCCACCTGTCCAAACTGTGTTATTCTCAGTGTCATGGACAGATTTCCTGCAAATTTCCTGTATATTGGTCTTGAATGGTATTGGTAAGGTGTTGAATTATGTTTAAATTGATCTCTAAGATCATCACTTATGTCTTTCCCTCTTGGCATTGTGTTAACACCAGTAAACTGCCAGAGGTCTCAACACCTGATGGTTCACCAAGGAATAATTTAAACCTTCTTAAATCTACTCGGTATTGCCCACTTTTCGTTTCATTTTAGCTTTATTTTTGTTAAATAACAAAAGTGACACATGGTGTTAGCTGTCGGAGGTTTTATTTGCATAAAAGTAAAAACCACAATCATCAATGCAACATACACTATGGTGGTGTGAGAAGTAATGTTTGTGCATGACTCAAAAAAAAAAATCGTCTCTTTTATCGTCTGAATCCTTTCTGCTTTTGCTTTTTTTGTGTTTTGAGACCCACAAAAGAATTGCAACGCCAGTATTCCCGAGCAAATGGCAAACCCAATCTCTGAGATCATTTTCACTGAATAGGAGAAACTCGGAGCAACAATTCATTTTGTTTGCTCTCTCGCTCCCTCAGATGTTTATATCTGCACACGGGCGAGCTTTAAAGCTACTTATTTTGTTGTGACAGCTGCAATGCACCATCACCCACTTCCACTGGGAGCCATTTCTCAAAGCCCCCTCTTCTTTTATGTGGTTTCATAACTCAGGCCTTTCCAGCAAGTTCCTTTAATAATAGATGGCAGCGAATGCAGGGCCACTTTAAAGGCCCGCAGTAAAAGTTTGTCTTTCACTTGATTAAAACGTGCTTCGGTTGTTAAAAACGTAAGGTTGGGCGTAATTAATGAGCTCATTAGGAGCCACCAGGGGTCATCTTTCCAAATTAATTAACTAAACTCAGAATTATGTCAAACGCTGGTCTGGGTCCAGAAGGGTTAGGGTTTGTGAAGAAAGCAGCTAAACAAGTCGTCCTCCAACGTCACCAAGGAATTCTGGTCATTTGGCTTTTTTTTTTTTTGCTTTTTTTGAGTTTGCGGTGTCGTATTTTCTGGAGAGATGTTTTCTTCTGACAGTTTTGAAAGCAGGGCAGAAATCGCCTTGAAAGATTGTACAAAGGAATAAAAGTGACAGTGACTTTTCTTTGCCGCTGGCCCCCTCCACCAGCCGCTTGAACATGCCAGCAGATATTTAAAGTGTCACTGTGATATACGGATTCGATACACCTTGCCTGGAAAATTATGCCGAATGACAGAAGGGCATAACAGATTTGCTTCATTTCTCTCTTTCTGCAAGGTCATTCAGTGGAAAAGCTCCATAAAATCTCGAGTGCAGCCTCGCATATGCTTGCCAACGTGTTTCTCAAACAAATTAAAACAGTTGTACACAATCTGAAGTTAAAAATGACACCGCTAACCGTCTGCATTGAGAGTAGTTTTTGAGCACCTGTTTGGCCTACCGATCCACCGCTCCCCGCTCACTCTGCTGGTTAAACCCGTCAGACATGTTCCTCCCATTTAGATCCCACGTGCACAGGCAGGACTCGTGCACACATAGACATCAGCTCATTCAAAACCTTTACCACTTAAATCAGTAACGTACCTCTTAAAATGGCAGCTGATAACAGTTTAAGCCTTTGAACTTTTAAGTCAAGAAACAAACGTAATTTCAGAACTTTTAAGGTAAATGCTGATTTTGTTGTCTTGCCCCTGCAGATCTTGAAGCTTTGTCCAAAGAAGAAAAGTTCTGCTGCGTACACTTTCTGCAAAGCCATGGGCCTGCTGGGGATGCAGTTCCACCTGTTCGAAAACGAATGTAAGCCGCTACGGTGTTTCTACGTCGAACTTTAACCAAAGCCAGAGTTAACCATGTTGATCTGTTAGCCAGCCGAGGCATCATCACTGAACATGATCAGGTACCTGCCAATCAAAAAGCCACGCCCCTACATGTGGGTCATTTTGATGCTTTTCATAATTCCAACCCTATAAGGTTTCCATTTCACCCACTGGCATAGAAACCACTTCGTTATGTTACCAAACCGTGGATTTTCCTCAAATAAAGCTTAAAGCTGGAAAACACGGCAGGATGTTTGGTTTTACCTGAGAAGTGTCACTGGGAGAAAAAGCTTCTTCCCTGGATGACATTTTTACAAGCTCTGATGTTCCACAGAAAACAAGGTTCTCACTGGTTCTGATCCCTGCCGCCTGTTTTATGATGATCACACCAGATTCCGATCACTTGGATCACTTCCTTTGTGCTCCTCAGACTACCCTCATGGAATCACCATCCTCTCTCCGTACGGCTCAGACAAGAAGCAGGTTCTTCACTTCTGTGCTCAGAGCGCCGAGGAGCTGCTCAAGTTCGTGGAAGACCTGAAGGAGTCGATCGCAGAGGTGTCTGAGATGGAGCAGATACGAATCGAGTGTGAGTGTTACGAGAGATGCCGCTTATAAGAACCAAAACATCATTCCTCCACCCTGTCAGCCGTGTGATGTCCATGTGTGCTACAAAGTTCTGCAGACAACAGATAGATTTGTACTCGATTTCAAATTTAAAGTCATGAATGTGCTTTTGGTGTTGTAATTCAGACGAATGTCAAGTCCATATTTGTGTTGGTGTACATCCACCCTCCATCAACAGCTGAGTCAACTTCCAACCTCGCTTTGAACCAGACTGATCGTTTTCTCTCTTGGAACATGGAGGAGTACCTCCAGACACTCGGGGAGGACCAATCGGAGCTCAGCTCAGTCCCCTGGTTCAGAAGTCAGACTCCGCTTTGGTTTTATGCTTTAATTTGCGCAGCAGTTTGAGGAGACAGCAGGAGGCCAGTAAAGTGGAGGTGAAAATGGGTCGGCGTTCCTCAGAGCAGCCGAACATCTGAGGGGAAGGCGGTCCGACCGGCGAGTATTTCCACATCCAGAGCCGAGAGGGAGGGAAGGCAGTTTAGAGGGAGAGCAGGGCTTCCTCTGAGGAGCAATGCAAGAGGGTAGACGGTGACTGTGCACTTCACAAATAAATAAAGAAATCACATGAAAAGACTTGACGCTTTGCCAGTTATTTTATAAAAGTAGATTTTTTTTCTGTCCAGGACCTAATAAACAACCCCAATTCTAAAAACGTGGATGCTGCATAAACTCTAAATAGAAACTGAGTGAAATGATTTGAAAATCTCATAAAAATGCAAATTTTATTAGCAACACAACAGGAAACATATCATGTGATGAAAATGACACATTTTAGTATTTCATGAAAATTTTTTTCGTTCATTTCAAATCAAAAGCACATTCCCAGGATCCCTGTCACTCTCCACTTTCACTAAAGCCCACGACTGTTAAAAAAAAAAAAAAAAATCTTTGATCTTTCAGTGAATCAGTTCGTCAGTGACAGACTGGGTATAAAAAGATCATCTTAGAGAGGTGGAGCCTCCTCGAAGTTAAAAAATGGACAGATGATTAGAAAACGGCTAATTGTTTCTAGAAAAACTGTAAAACTGCAAAAACTTTAAATATTTCATAATCTACAGAGCATAATGTCATCAAAATGCTGAGAACTTGGAGGAATCTCTGTGCGCACGGGGCAACTCCAATGTCAAAGTGCAAAAATTAATTTCTAAGAAAGTAAAAAAAAGCCTTTTTTTTCAATAAAATTAGAAGACTATTTTAGATTATTTCGCTAGTTTTAAGAATTTGAGTCTCATGGACAAAGATATTTTTACTTAAAAATAAGACAATTTTGACTAAATGTCTTAAGATTATTTCCAGAGGAGCTGTTTTTTAGGTACAGTTTTGGCGTAACTCCAGGCAGAAATCCCTGCACAGACTCAGGAACACTTCCAGAAATCACCGTCTAAAACACACTTCACAACAACGCAGGTTAAAGCTCAGTCATGCAGATCCAGATGTGAACACGTCTCCTCTGGGTCGAAACTGACTGAAAATGGACCCGGGCACCGAGGGAATACGGTCCTGTGGTCAGGCCAATTAAAACTTTTAAAATGTCTTCAAAGTATGGGAGTCACATGCTTTGAACCAAAAAGTGATGATAGACAGCTCCTGTCTTTTATGAGAATAACACAGTTCACTTTTAGAAACAAAACATTTAGTCATCATGATCGGAAATTACACGCAGTCGTCATCAAGCGTGAAGTTTAATTAGAGAGATGAAGAGTGGTGTTTTGAATTTAGAAACTCCGGTGGGAAGGAAAAGCAATTAGAGCTAGTGTGTGTCTTTGTTTGTGTGTTTGTGTGTGTACACAAACTTTTAGTGGAGGCACATGCGGTTTGATGTTGTCACTCTCAGACACGACCATCCGCCCGTCTTCGTCGCTCCGTGTCATCGTCGTTAACACAACAAGCGTTTTTTTGGTCTCTGCAGGGGAGCTGGAAAAGCAGCAAGGAGCCAAGACGCACTCGGTGAAGAGCAACGGCACGCAGCTCGAGCTGCGCGGCAAGCCGGGCTCGCCGTCAGGTGTGTGTGTGCGTGTGTGTGTGTGTGTGTGTGTGTGTGTGTGTGTGTGTGTGTACTGCTGCACCTTAAAAGCCACCAACAACTTTTTAAAAAACTTATTCGTCAAAGCAAAGCGACACTGACATTTAAGGAGGTGAAGTCAACAGCAGTTTATCATCACAAACATTTTTGTGTTCAATGAGATGAACAAGAACATAACTTTTCATAGTTCTACTTTATATAAGATGAGATAAAGTAAGAGAGGCCAGATAAAGATGGATGAGGAGCTTCAGCGGATGTGTCGGTGGGTGATGTTAGTGATGGAGCTCCAGGCAGGCGGTGAAGGTCAAAGAGGAGGCTCGTGGATGTGGAGGACAGGGTCAGGTGGAGGACAACGATTCGCCATGGCGACCTCGAGATAGAAAAGCCAAAATCAAAAGAAGACTGGTTGTGTTAACACAATGCCAAGAGGAATAGACATAAGCTATGCTCTTAGAGAAGCAGGACATCAGACAAGGAAAATATTATAAAAACATGTTTTGTCTAAAAAGAACATGGAAGGACGACTAACGTTCAGAAAATTATATCCTAACAAACCACAAGACTTCTGCTCTGGAACAATGTCTTGTATCATCGGTTTGGCTCCGCCTCCTGATGCAGATGGTTCCCTGTGATAGTGGGATAGTGTTCCCTTAGGACAAAACCACCAATGTGAAACACAGAAGTACAAGACTGACCAAAAGACTAGACAGTGATGGGTGCGGTGTGTGTAGTGTGGTGATCACTGTAGTGTTTGTATGTTGAAGTTCTTGACAGAACATGTAGAAGAAGACTGATTAAGTATGGTTTGTCTGGAAAGGTTTTCCACACCAAAGTCTCTTCTATCTAAAAAGAGAGTCCAAGTATGACTGAGGTTCATGAAAATTTGTCCAAACAAACTACAAGACATCTGTCCTGTGTGGAGTTGTAGAGTTGTTTGTCTTCTAGAGGTGAATATGAAGACTGGATTTTCTTTAGTCTATTTAAAGTAAATGTGGTTTGTTTTCAAAAGTACATCAATCTCTATCTTAAAGCCACTCTACGTAACAATACCACATTTGACCACATGGGGGCATATAGATCCGCTCTGCTGGCAGTACTGTGCTAATGAGCGAGGACGGTCCGGTACCACCTGAAGGTGACCTGTAGTGGAGGTGACCTGTAGTGGAGGTGACCTCTAGTGGAGGTGACACGCTGCCTCCAGGTGGTCAGGTGTGGAACTACCACATCAATGATGCTGCAGAAGAACATTTACTGTCTCACGGACATTTTTCTGCCCCGTTTGTCCCTTTTTTTGTTTTTTTGTTTTGTCCCTCTGTCTTGCCCCGCCCGCCCGGCAGGAAACCTGGAGGTAGATGACAGAAGTGGACACAACGCAGTCGAGGTAAGCGCTTGCAGACCGGTCCGTGTCTGAAAAAAGCAGGTAAGTGAGTGCAGTCAGTGCGGAGGCAGGACCAGTTAGGACCGAACCCCAGGGTTAGCTGCATCTTCAGGACCGGAGGCGTCAAGCAGGTGTGGGTGAGCAGGGCGTGCGTGAGAGAGCGAGTGCTGCTGGGTAAAGTGCTGCGGGCATGTGAGGCAACCCGACAACAAGTAAAGATGGTGTTTGGGGACGTTTATACAATCACAGCTTTCAGGAACGGTTTCCCTCAACATGAAGATCCAGACCCAGAGGGTTAAATATCGTCATCGTGGGCTGAAAAGAGGAAGTTCTTACGTTCACAAGCTGAGGCAGAAATTATAACTCTACTGGAGGCTTTAAGGCAAAAAAAAAAAAAAAAAAAATGAGTATGTGAGGGCAGAAACTGTGTGTGTGCATGTGCACACGCACTGAGACCTTAATTAACACGGTATCGTGCGAGCGGATGAATTTAACGCTCGTTTGACCCGGAGTTGTCACCACCCCGCCCTCTGCCAGAGCTCCAGGGGGGAACTTCTCGTGTGAACATTTCGTTCTGGCCAGAGAGCCAGCTGACCCGCCGAACCATCGGGGCTCGCCGCCACCGCCATCCTGGAGGCCACGCGTGACCTTTCAGAGCTCTCGATGTGGCCGTGGAGTGGAGGTCTGGAGTGAAGAGCCGAACACGCAGCCCGACATCCAGCCCACTGCTAATGTGTCAGGATGTAAATCTCCACTCAGGAGAAATAATTACTCCTGCTTCATTTTCAGAACTTGAAAATGTCCGTGTGATTAATTGCAGCAGAGCAAACAAACATTTATTGCAACAAAGTCATTATACTGCAGCGTGGCAGGAAAGTATAAACCAGAACGTATTTCTGAGCCGAGTCTGACTCCGGGGTTTTTGGTCCCCGTGTTTGCACCTCAGGTCAATCTTCATGCTTGTCTGAGCTACCTTCGCCAGCCCTCCTCCTCCTCGCCGCCGTGCAGTAAATGTCAGGGGCTGGTGTGGAGCCGCGAGCTGTCGAGAACATTTATCCTCAAAACCAGGAGAGTTCACTCAGAAACAGCTCAAAAAAAAGACATGTATCCAAGGATGCTGCAAGCCTTTCAAATTTCAGAAGATCCAATAAAAGAAAGTGTTGAGTTCCTGAAGTTAGTTTCTGTTTCAGCACGGTCACTGCAAAGGTTTAAAAATGGCCTACGAAGCGAATTAAAAGCTCTCCTTCTGTAAAATGCTACATTTACCCTCCAGAGCTCACAGATAAGGTTTATAGGTGATAAGAAATAAATTTTGAGTGGATGGTTTTCATCTCAGAAGTGAGCTGAAGTCTACATGGCGCCCTCTGGAGGATGGAGGTTGACTCTGAGGTCCAACTCAACCAGATTTGAACTTTTTAAGATTCAATATAAAAAATAAAATTAAACCATGACTTTGTTAAATACGTTGATTCTAAACAGGAAGTCTGGGTTCTTCTGTAAGAAAAATCCGTCATTTCTCAGCAGTTTTAGAGACTTTTGGAGTTTTTTGTTTTATTTCTTACTGGAGATAAAACTTGTGAAGGGCAGCAGAAAGTCAGTTCAAGCCTTGGCTCTTCATCTGAGGAGCCTCGGAGCTCAACGACGCCACGCTTTAAGTCGTCAAGGAGACGAAGCGGCGGCTGGCAGACCGAGAACGGAGCAAATGTTAATGGAGCAGTTTCACATAAAAATCACAAAACGACTGGAAGTGCACGGGAGAGCGCCGTGTCCTGCCTCGAGTGCTTCACATTAAAAGTCGATTCCACCTCAGGAGAATTAGCGCTGACGCTAGCCGCGCCGGATCCAGTGGGAAGAGTTTCTCAAGGAGATTTAGGTTCTGACTGACTTAGATGAGCGCTCAATGAAAGACTTGTAGACGTTCTTAACTTCTGCAGTCTGAGTCGACAAGTTGGCGACTCATAAATGCAACACCGGTTCCAAAAAAATAAAGAAACTTGATAAAATATGGATAAAAGCAGAATGTGGTGATTGATAAATCTGATAGCCAAACAAGAACAGATCATCATGGATTCCCTCTTAGGTGGTCAGGATCATGCTCTCTGTGGGTGAAAGGTCACACTTGGACAACACCAGTTAACCTGACGTGCACGCTTCTGGGCCACGGGAGGAGATTCCTGCCAGGATTCGGACCAGAAACCTTCTCCCTGTGAGGTGAACGGTCTCCACTGCAGGCGCCTGAACTCTTCTGCCTTAAAGCCGTGTTTCTGCAGCGTTTTGCTGAATTAAGAAAGTCTTCCCTGGAGAAAATAAAAATGTCTGGGTGAGAGCTCTTAGACCTGTAAGTACACATTTATGAGTTTTTCCTTCCCAGATGGACCTGTTCAACAGAGACACGAAGACCTGAACTGAACAAGTCAAACAGTCTCTTTCATCCAGACGACTTGGTTTCCCAAAAAAATTCATATTTTGATTCATCTGACCCCAGAACAGTTTTTCACTTTCTCCATCTTAAATTACCTTTAGTTCAGAGAAGACCGGTTTCTTCTTTCTGTGATGGAGCTTTAACCCACATCGGACCGTACGGTCAACTGTGCTGCTTCTAAGGATGAGCTACCTGAGAACCTGAAGGTCAGCTGAAGGTTAGCTGAAGGTCACCTGAAGGTTAGCTGAAGATCAGGTGAAGGTTAGCTGAAGGTTAGCTGAAGATCAGCTGAAGGTCAGCTGAAGATCAGCTGAAGATCAGCTGAAGGT
>JAOWBL010000016.1:7051302-7083802 GCA_028564865.1 Zenarchopterus dispar
CAGGTGAAGGTTAGCTGAAGGTTAGCTGAAGATCAGCTGAAGGTCAGCTGAAGATCAGCTGAAGATCAGCTGAAGGTTAGCTGAAGATCACCTGAAGGTCAGCTGAAGATCACCTGAAGGTCAGCTGAAGATCAGCTGAAGGTCAGCTGAATATCAGCTGAAGATCGATTGAAGGTCAGCTGAAGATCAGCTGAAGATCAGCTGTGAAGATCAGCTGAAGGTCAGCTGAAGGCTAGCTGAAGATCAGCTGAAGATCAGCTGAAGGTTAGCTGAAGATCAGCTGTGAGGATCAGCTGAAGATCAGGTGAAGGTTAGCTGAAGATCAGCTGAAGATCAGCTGAAGGTCAGCTGAAGATCAGCTGTGAAGATCAGCTGAAGGTCAGCTGAAGATCAGCTGTGAGGATCAGCTAAAGATCAGCTGAAGATCGATTGAAGATCAGCTGAAGATCAGGTGAAGGTTAGCTGAAGATCAGCTGTGAAGATCAGCTGAAGGTCAGCTGAAGATCAGCTGTGAGGATCAGCTAAAGATCAGCTGAAGACCTCTAATACTGACTTTCATCCTTGTCCCACTGCAGGTTTCTCCAGATGCTCTAAAATCTTTCAGGGTCTTGTTTTATGCTGAGGAACATTAAAACTTCATCAAATCAGTTTCGGTCTGAACAGATGAAACTCTTTCAAAGTTTTTTTTTTTTTTTAAACCCAGTCCCACCACTCATTTGTTTCCAGTTTAACCAGTTAATTTTAAAATCACTTCTTACTTTTCCATCATTTGTTGCTCAAGTCCCAACTTTTGAGGCTTTCCTGCCACCAAATTCAAATTTATACTTCCTACTTTCTAAGAAACGTTAAAATGCCTCATTTTGAATGTTTGATAGTGTTTCCTAGATTTTATTTTATGAAATTTGCAAATTAGTGTATTGTTTTTATATTTTGAAGAGCCTCTTGTTTTGTCTTTTGGAACTGGTGTTGCGCTGCAGAAAGTTTTGTAGACCCTAAAAGAGTCTTGGAAGAAGTAAAAAGGCGTAAAGCAGCGAAAATATGAAGTTAAAAAAAATGTTAAAATAAAGAAAACTGTCTGCAGTAAATGAGAGAAATGTGACCTTTAAATCAGTGTTTCCTGTGGACGTCTGTGGCTGTCAGTCTGCTCACTTCCTCTCCACGTCTTCTTTCACCTCTCCTGGTCACCTGGACCCTCCCTCTCCCCCCTCCCGAGTCTCCTCGTGTCCACTGTCACCATAAAGCCACACAGTGGTTTGGAAGGGAGACACAGGGGCCCTCAGTGTCCCCTTTGGAACCACCGGGCCCCTTCTGTACCCCCCACCCCCCACCCGGCACTGTCCTCGTCCCAGTCCCAGTCCCAGTCCCAGTCACACACTGGTGTTCCCAGCATCCGATCTGCACTGTTCCCAGCACCTGTGGCGGGTGGAGGGGGGTGGGGGAGAGTGTGCGGTTGTCACAGTGATTTTACACCTCCATCTACAGTTATGTGCAAAAGTTGTTATTCCGTCTTTCTTAAACTATGTGTTTTTGTGCAAAAATAGGATTTAAAAACTGATCTGATCGTAGTGGGAGGAAACAGCCTCAGACAAACAACAACAACAACCACATCTTGCTTTTTTCAGCTCGTCATTTCACACAAAAAAAGGAAATCCAAAGTACTCCCTTCGTTTCTCAATCTTAGCACCACACCTCTATAAAAGCAGACTTTTCAGCTTTTTGCTCACCTACAGAACTCATATATGTGTGATAACACAAAGTCAAAAGGGAAAGAGATAAGCAATTGCAATAGAGAAGCAGCAGGTGATGTTTAATTGTCAGCAAAGGGTCAGAAAACCATCTGGAGCCAAACATAGTGGAGTTAAAGAAAGATTATTCACAAGTTTAAAGCACTTAAGACAACAGTCTGTACAGATGTGGACATGGACGTGTAAACAAACCACGACACTTCCTCCAAACAGACGAGGCCAAAGTGGAAGAGTTTGACCTTAATGTCCGGCACCCACTGTCAAGCACGGCGGTGGAGGGACTGTGATGTGGGGTTGTTTTGATTTGTTGGTTCTCGAAGCAAAAAAAAAAAAGAAAGTCCAAGGTTCTTCCACAGCCACTCAGGAAATGATTACTTCAAGTTAGTGCAGTTAAAGTTACCTCTTTAAAAAAAAACCTAGTTATTGCCCAGAATGTTGTTGTTTTTTTTTTGCTTCACATTTGAGAAGTAAATAAAAACAATAAAAAAAGTCAGAGGTCGTTGCTTGTCCAGTCGAACCACTGCGATCGGACAGTTTTTATGACTTTAAACAAAAATCATAGAATAAAAAGAGGGCGTTCTAACTTTTGAACATGACTGTAAGCCCCCACGCATGCCCCGTGTGTGTGAGTGTGTGTGCGTGCGTGTGTGTGTGTGCGTTCACCACCCCCACAAAAAAAAAAAAGAAAAAAGAAAAAGAGGGCTTGACGGACTGTAGAGGAGGAACCAGTTTTATAACATTTGATGCTGTTCTCTTGGCTGTTTTCTAAACTAGGTGTCAATTCACAACAGGCTTCAGACGTACCGGCTCAGCAGCAGCAGCAGCTCGGCCCGGAGCCCCGAGAGCGCGGCCCCTCCTAACGCCCGCGGGGAGCTGCTCCCCCAGCACCCGCCGCCGCAGCAGTCGGCGGCCAGCACCCCCGTCCACCACCTCCCCCTCCAGCAGCCCGCGGCCAGCATGGCCGACCTGCGGCCCGAGGCGCTGATCCAGTGCCAGCAGATCGTCAAAGTCATCATGCTCGACGGCAGCAGCCACGGACGCGTGGAGGCCTTCCTCAGCCAGACGCCCACCCACCACCTCTACCAGCACCACCACCGCCGCGGCGGCCCCCACCAGCTCAGTCACTCCGCCGCGTCCACGCCCGTCCGCTCGCCCGATGGCTTCCACGGCAACGACGGCCACCAGCCGCCGCTGCCGCCGCCGCCTCCACCCTACAACCACCCGCACCAGTACATACCCCCGGACCCCCGCCTCAGTCTGCACCGGACCCCCAGCGGCTCCCGGAGCATGGTGTAAATAAATCCACCAGGTGTTTCAACACTTCCACAAAAAAAAAAAAAAAAAAACTAAATATATAAATATACAGAATGTACATATATACATACAGATGAAAGATCTATACGGAAAACACACACCCAGTTCCAGTTATATGCATATATTTAAGAAAGTCAAACTATGAAAAAAGCAAGCTTTTAAAAGAGATTAAGAGAAGCAAAGTGAATATATGAAGTTTTACTTGATTCCTCATGTATTTTGAGATATTATGTAGTTTTAACAAATTTCTATAACTTTTTGTGAGTTTTAACTCTTACTAGAGAAAAAAACAAAAACCATTTATTCAGTTAGTGGGAGGATTCATCGTGAGTCCACCGCCGACCACAGACCAGTCCTCGGGACTCTTTTTGAAGTTTTTTGTCCATCGGTGGACAGCCACCCCCCACCCCACCCCCCATCACCCCGGACCTCATGCCTACTGTGCTGAACGTGCACTTAAATGGGAAACGTGTGCCAAAATATATACGCCTCTACTAAACAATGACATCTTTGCACTTGACTGAGCGCCAGGACTGCAAGAAAAAGATTTTAAAAAAAAAAGATAAGTGAAATAACAGAAAATAACTGGGAAGAAAGCGGTCCTTTCTGGGCTCTCCCTCCAGGGGTCCAAAAAATGAAAACGCAAAACAAAGCTATCTAACCATTTGGGCTGTTGCTGATTTATTTCTGTGATGGAGGGTCTTTTCTCTTCCTCTCATCTCGCCTGGATTTAAAAAAAAAAAAAAAAAAAAAAAGGCAAACGACATCCTGCTGTTTTTCATCTGCTCCTGTTGTGTTGTGGCTTCGTATCACCAGAAACTCTGTCACCCCGTTCTTCCCGTGGATGGTTCTGGAGTCCAGGATCACGGTCCAGGATGGTCCTCCAGGATCACGGTCCAGGATGGTCCTCCAGGATCACGGTCCAGGATGATCCTCCTGCATGGTCCAGGATGGTCCTCCAGGATCACGGTCCAGGATGGTCCTCCTGGATGGTCCAGGATGGTCCTCCAGGATCACGGTCCAGGATGGTCCTCCTGGCCACTGTTTGTCTCTAACTCCTCATTTCTCAGCAAAGTTAAGGCTTTCTAGACACTTATCTGCTGACTGAGGGGAAGTGAAGCTCCATATTTGAGGAAAAGAGGCTTTGAAAGCAGCTTGAACTGTTCTGCGTTCACGCGTGACAGACGGACGACACACACTGTGCTGCATTTGCATTTTGACAAATGCCTCTTTGCTTTTTCAGGAAATCCTCCCCTCCCGTCCATAAGTGGCCATGAAGAGGCTTCTGCTGCAGCTGTTAAATGTTCAGATGTGTGTTTACTTTAATTTGCCGCCGTCATGTGTGTGTGTGTGTGTGTGTGTGTGTGTGTGTGTATCCCGCCACGTCTCCCAGGTTTGTGTGTCGGACTCTCGAGACTGTTTTCCCTCTTCCTTCTTCGCCTTTCAGACTGACATTTAAGGAAAAAAAAAAAGAAAAATGACAAAAACAAAAAAGAGTCACAGCTTGTATTGCAAATGCTGGTATTAATGGTATTTTTTGTGCTGTTGGCTACGCTGCTTTAAATACGACTGGGAGGAAGAGATTGCATTATTCTGTTTGATCTCGGCCTGGATTGTAAATACCACGCGTGAGCGGCGTCGGGACACGCCAGCTATCTTTAGCCCTTTTCAAATTGCCACGGCCGTGTCACGCATCCTTCACGCTGAAACAGGTCGGCGGCTGCCCCGGTCTGATTGAGCCCATCTTTTAAACATATGCCCCGGCAGGTACGTTGGGGATGGCTGTTGAGTTAACCGCGCTCCCAGCTGACCTCCATCTGTCTGATTTGTTGATTTATAATCACGGAGCCGGAGCGGGGGAGGTCTCTATCTCATCTCGCTGTCCTTTCCCCACTTTAGATTTCACCTCGTACAAAGACAGAGGTTACAGGAGAAAAAAAAGAAAAGAAAAGCAAAAGCAGGCTGATGTGGTTGGCATAAACGATGAGCGTGACCTCCCAGAAGCCCCTCCCCCGCTGCCGTCCTCATCCCCGTGATTGCTTTTGAAGAATTAGTGCTTTCAAAATGGCTCCGATGATCAGTTTAATCATTTTGCTGGCTAAAAGCAAACTTTTGAAGGTTATGTCATGGATTTTAGCAATTTTGTTGAGTTTTATGGTCACGTGCAAAAACTAACACTCTCTCTCTCCTTTTGTCTAAAAACAACAACAACAACAAGAATCACCTGATTGCAGCAGGTCTGACATCATCAGGCAAATGCAACCTCAAAGGAGGGTTATCATATAACTCATCATATAACTTTTGTTTTTCAGCTATTCCACTATTTAAGAAAAAAATGAAGACAAAAACACAAATAAATGAAGATCAGGTGGGAAATATCAAGTATCCCCTCCCATCGATTTAAAAAAACAGATAATTTCACAGTTTTCTGGCCTGGTTCATTCAGTCTGTTAACACAATGCTAAGAGGGAAAGACATAAGCAATGGTACTTGAAAAGCAGGTCTTGGTCCTTGTCGATCTGGAAATAGTGAACGTGAATGATATGGGGCTGTTTCACAGATGCATTTGGGTAACTTTTAGTCATCGAGTCCACCATAAACTCATCTGAAGGCCAAATGTGAAGACATCTAACATCTAAAGCTTGATTAATACGGGAAGCAGGAATTTCACATCATTCCTGCTCAAAGTGGATTTAATGAAAAATTGGGGTGTTCAGTACTGACCATATGATTGCTTTATTTTGTTTTTGTTTTTTTTTAATTTAGTTTTTACTCAATAAATAATAGTACATGCTCATGCTCGGTGTGAGTTTTTACTTAGTATATGTTCATTAATTCTATTTTTTAAAACTTTTTTAAGCATACTTATCAAATTTCATTGAATAATGTTTATTGCTACAATGAGAATAAAGAATCTATCTTTCCATCTACATGAAGAAGATATAAGTTGTTCCTTGTCTGAGGTTTTATTTGTCTAATATAAAACCCATTACAATGAATTTATTATGAATTTAACCCCCCAAAAAACAAAAAAAATGGGGATTAAAAGAGAGGGTACTAGTTTTTGCACTTGAATAAATGATTAATTGATTGTATGTTTGCTCTTTTATATGTTTAAACTCAGATTTCAAATCTAATGATTTTTTTCATGCATGACCTTAGTTTAAAGGCCTTTTTCAAGCCCAGTTTCCAAACGTCTTGAATTTATTGTGCATGAATGTAATGACTGAGACTAACTGTATATTTTTTCTTATGACGCTGACACAGATGTTTTATCATCATTGTTTTCTTTAATAATAGCAAACAGTCCTTCGAAACCACAGAAACGTGAGCCGGTGTGCTTCAGTGCCTCGTGACAAATAGTCGCCTCTTTCATGACCAAATCTTCGTCTTTTCCCGCCTTTCGTTCGTTGCTGAAGATCACGGGCTTGCAAGGAAACCAATGTAGCATCTCGGATGTGTAGCAAAATGTTAAGGAACCTTTCACGAAGAACCTAAAAAGGGCTGTGCCGTCCCAGCGCGTGGACCCGGTCGGGCGTTTCAACACTGTGTTTGCTAAGAGAACGATGGACAGGTGGAGATGGAGAGCAGGTGACGTGGACCATCTTCTCCCTCCGTTGGCTTTGAACCCCTCTGTCTCTGCAGCAAATCAGCCGACATGCAATTAAAGATGATTTAAGTCCATTCACCACAGTGGTTTTCTTCATTTGTTCGGTTTCACAGCAGCAACTTAAACTAAAAGCAATGAAAAGCATTTTCATTGACGGGTGATGTTGAATGACAGTACCGGCTACATGTGGTCCAGATTTCATAAAAGTATTTTGAAATGTTACTCACAGAAAAGTAGGATTTGATCCACGTCTGGTGGATATGAGGCTGAGTTTAGACACCCCACTCCCCCCGGGTCAAAACTGTCAATCAAAGCCAAGTGTGGGCCACGTTTGGGCCAGACGTTCCCTGTTGTGGTGGGTGATCTTCAAAAGCTTGGTCCAAACACATCTAGTTCCCTTGCTTCAAGATCCTGTCCATTCACATGCAGATGCTCGTTTAAACCACTAGGGGGCAGTTACGTTGTCTAACTTAGCTGAAGTTTATTTGCTTTTAAAACTCGTGATTTCTGAGTTCCTTGTTAAAGGTTTCAACCGTTTAAGATGAAATTTTAACTCAGACAAGTTTGGTAACTTATTTCAGTCTGAAATAAGTCCCCATGTGATCCTGGAGAGTCACATGACCGCTGTTGCGCTGTCATTAATCTTTGTTCTTAAATATTTCACACCAGCCACTAGGAGGCTCTCTTCTTGAGTGTTTGTTTAAACCCGATACAAGTCAGTTTTAGGAAGACTTGAACATGGCCTCGGCCATCCAGCCACAGTCATGTCAGGATTTTCTGTAGATCTTGTTCCTGCACCCCCGAACATCAACCCCACCAGAACACTGAGATGTTTGATTCATAAAAAAGCTTCTCAACAAGAAAAAAAGAGCAGAGAATTACTGAGGTCAGGACATTAAAAAAAATTTTAAAAAAATCAAACAAAACAATGGAAAGTAAAGACCAGAGACAAGAAGGAGCTGGACAGGAGGAAGGTGGAGAACGAGCTCCACCAGAACAACGTAAGAGACGTGAGGTCAGGGATGAAGAAGATCACAGGCTTCGAGCACAAGGAGGACCAGACAGACGGATGTCTGGACAGAGCCAGTGAACCGAACACATTCTTCAGCAGGTTCAGGTCAGAACCGATCCCCGGCCCGAGAGACCTCCCGCGACCCACAGCTTCCCCGTCACACCTCAGCCGTCTCACCTTCCACCCGAGTCATGGATCTTGCTGCTTCTTCATCCTCGTCTCCCACCTGTTTGTCTCTAGTAACCACTTAACAACGACGGCCAACGTGATCAGTCTGAGTCAGGAGATGATGATTAATGGAATTACTGAGTGCCATTTGTTTTGTTTTTTAAGTTTTTATTGACAGAAAAAAAAGAGCTGAGTACAATCTGAAGACATCTTCAACACAAACAGAAACTATACATCTCCAAATCTGAGAACTGAAAACGGGATAGAGTTGGAGGCTAAACAACCGTCGGACAGCAGTTTATGATTATTAAAAAAAAAAAAAGAAAAGAGGTTCAGGGGGCAGAGAGACATAAACTCAGAGCTAAACTGCTCAGCCGTTACCGACTCGGATCACGAGTAAAACGTTGTCGGCTCGGTCGGCGAATTATAACCTGAATGCTGTTTTCACACCTGCTCAATGTGCTCTGGACTTCTGGACTCGCTCGGCTCCAGAATTAAAACCTTACGGTTGGAAGAAATCCTGAAACAAAATAAACAGAGCTGCGCCGTTTCTATGGAAACGGATGAAACCCTACATGTTAAGCCACCTAAAACCTTTAAAAGCAATAAAATATTAATCAGTTGGCATGAAAAGATGCTTTGGAGGTGCAAAGCTTTTAAAATGTTATTTAATTCTCCAATTTTACAGAAACTTGATTTTAGCTTTTCAAAAGAAAAACAAACATTTTTTTAATATCTTGAACATATTGTCAAGAACATATTTTAACAATATCAAACATATAATTCAAAGCTGTTTTAAAGGAGAAACAGAGTGTGAGGGATTCAGATAACTTTTACATAAATATAATTTTCTGTTTTTTTTCTTTTTTTAAAATAGAAACATGTTAAACTTAAAAGTTTACATACAAAAGTGACTTTGACTTTATTGCTGAATGTTCTGTATAAACAATGATTGGTTGGGTCTCTAAGCTGCTTGATGAGTAAATACTGGGTCATAATTACAGATTTACACTTCATATCAATATTTTTATGGATATTTAAAAAAATACACTGACATTTTGGAAATTGGCTCATACTTTTACAATAACAAAGATCCAGTCTGACAACTAACCTAAGTGACGAAATAAACTCCAAAATGTTCTTATTTACATGTTGTGGACATTTACCTCCTGTAGACAAACAAACAATCCCATAAAGGAAGTATATTTTGGTGAAGCACCGCTGATTTATTCAAAATAAAGAAAAGAGAGTGGTGTTTACCTGGTTATTCAACTCCGGGCTTCACAGTAAATAAGATCATTTGTTTGGTAAAGATTTCTGCAGACTTTAACTACGTTCAACATTCAGTTTGTGCTCTGAGCTTTCACCTCTAAAGGAAAACACAGCCGCTACGTTTATCAAAGGTTTCCCCAAACAGCTCGAGACGGAGTCAAAACAGTGAAGTGCTTTTTCTCCAGAGATGCAGAAACGGGCCTCGGCCCGCCCAAAATGTCAGATGTTTTTAGTGTGGACTTCTCAAAGTCCTGGCAGTGGAGGTTAGACGGGAGCTTCGCCCACGCTTCCCGTGTGTGTGAATTCTTCACGCGCCGATGGCTTCTCGTCCTCCTGGGCAGTCGTCATCCTCCGCCAACGCTGCTCATGAAAAAGAGCCTCACGTCAGCCTCTCAGAGAGCACAGGGCAGTTCAGGGGAGGGGAGTTTACCCACCAGGTTCGTACCTGCTTCACGCTGCCGTGGGTGGTGCAAAGCATGTAGATGACGTAGCCCGGGATCAGGATCATGGAGGACAGAGCCATGAACCATCCGATCACCTGGCCCCAGAGAGGGTACACGTACTTCCCCAGGGTGAGCGGGGTCATCTCGATGGCGCTGAAGGTGAACACCCCCTTCAAAATAAGAGCTTTAATTAGTAGAAGTTGTTGATTAAATCGATTGTTTAGAGCGTGATGAAATCATCTGTTCCACACTAGAACATTTACAGTTTTTAAATATTTGTTTTGAAGTCTTAAGTTCACTTTTAGTTTGATCGTTTTCTTTTTACTACATGAGCCTGGTCAGGAATAAGTAGGAGTTTTACTTTGTTGAGAATATTTTATTTCTTTAAAAAACTACACATTTCCTCTTCTGTTTTTCTGAATTTAAGGAAATTTTCTCTCCTCAGAAATTGTCTGAATGTTAGCAAACACATCTGGCTTGTTTAGTTGAATTCCGTTTTTACTTTGTTTCGGGTTTCAGACATTAGGAAAAGCTTCTGTTTTTAAGTCATACAAAGTAAAAGAGTAAAAGGACGTTATCCAACTACAATATTATAACCTATGTTACTCATTAGTAGGAGTGCAGGATAATAAATCGATAGGTTAGTGGTATCTGCCTGTAAAAAGATTTAATACGATATCTGCATCCACATGACACACAGATCATCATTTAGTGATGTTTTTCCTTTTTCCCCCCGTGACACGTCCACAGCGCCAAAAACGTCATCATCACTTGGATAAGAGCCAAACTCAAGAGGGAGAAACATGTATGGAGATATTTCAAAGTGTCAGAAAATGAAAAATTCTCCGTCAGGTCCTTTTCCTTCAGCACTTTTAATTAATGACTCGTCTCAGGCGCCGGCGTCTCCGGAGGGAGGAGGAGACTCTCCGACTCCCTTTAATGAAGGTAAACAAGCGAAACTGCCACCAAACCGGGACAAAAGGCACCACGCAGAAACTTCTGGAACAACAGGCCTCGCTGAGATGATTTACGGCCCACTGTGAACCTCGTTTCACCAGTTTTCACAGGTGGAGTTAACTGAGCTGCTTCATCATCTTTTTTTTTTTTTTTCAAAAATCACCTTCATTAAGTTCACGTAAGACAGGAAGCCCGCGAGATTTGGTTTACTTTAACGGAAAAGCACAATTTTAGTTTATTTTTAATTTGAAGCCCTTTTTAAACATTCAAATTTAAGCTTTTGAAGCTGTTGTCAGAACAGAAGCCGGGATACAAAGGCGTTGCCACGGTTCCCTGACGGATACGAGATGAAGTGCAAACGGCGAAACCGTTTCAGCCGTTGACCTATCGGCACCTGCTGCAGTTTGATTCGGAGATCAATAAACCCACGGACCTTTACTCAGCAGGCGAAGGGTTAACAATCCTTACTGTCCTCCTACCAGGCAGATGAGAGGCGTGAAGAACATCCAGCACAGCTTCCACCAGGCGCAGGGCCGATAGCCGATCATGTCCTCGATGTCCTTGTAAAACCTTTCAGCTCCTGATGCACAAATCAAACAAACAAACAAACAAGAGTAACAACATGAAGAAGGAAAGCCAAAATGGACAAAAAAAGCAGCTTTTCTGTGCAACATCTTGAACAGGTGGGACATCTGCTCGCTTTGGTCGTCCAGACGATGTCAGCCGTGGTCGTCTTTGCTTTCATTCTGCAACATTTGCTTTTTCATCCCGTAATCGTACAAGAAGAAGGTTTTGTACCGTAAAGCCAGGCTATGGAGACCGTCTCGAAGAAGACCAGGAAGAGAAGACACATCCCGCTGGCGGAGTAGTAGTCGAACATCTTGAACACGTACAGACCACCCTGAGAGAGCGTAACACACATTCAGACACACTCCTCCGATTCAGGGGATAAATATTCAACACCTCGCTGCTAATAAGCTCCGCGTGCTGATTATACACAGCAGAGTTTTATCATGCCAGAACCTTCGTCTGTTGTTGGGATGACATTATACACGGAGAGCACCTGGGTGATGTTGGAGAAGCCGATGATGAAGGAGATGAAGCAAACGATGAGGATGAAGACCTTCTTCCTCTTCCTCAACACCAGGGGATACTCGTCCATGAGAGCGGTGATGAATCCTTCAACGGTGCAGAACTGACACACAAGACGACAGAAAAGAGCCACGCTTCAACCCAGAACGTGACAAACATGTTACACTAACTCTGTTCGGGTTTTTAAGCCTTTAAACTGAGTTTCTTTCGAGATAACGAAGTTCTGCAATCTCAAAACTGAAAAAAAGGTTTAAATGCATCCACAGTTTTTATTTGTGACTCTTAAATTGTTTCAGAGAACGAGCCCGGCTACCCAAAAGTCTCCTCTGTTTCTGGGTCTGGATCTGGGAGCTGCAGGAACCATCCCACCGGATCGTCCAGGGTACCATCCAGGGTAGAAGGATGAAGACGCTCAGACAAACAGGATGTTGCCAGAACATTGAAAACCCACAATAAAACCTTAAGATCCACTCCAAAATGGACAGGAGGTGCCAGAACCGGGCAGTGACGTGCGCTTGTTTGTACCTGACTGTCGAGGCCGAGCATCATGAGCATGGAGAAGAACAGGATGGCCCACAGGGACGACATGGGAAGCTGGGTGACAGCCTGAGGATAGGCTAAAAACGCCAAGCCGGGACCTAAGAAACATGTTTAACATCACAAATCTGTTACTTCCCGACTCACCGCTACAATCTAAGACGTTTAGTAATAACACGAGTACATTCAGTTATGTAGAAAAAGGTTCAAGAACCACAAGAATACTCTGGCTTTAAAAGGAGCAATGTCTAAGATTGTATATTAAAATATCCCAAAATAACGTAGAAACAGCAAGAGAATGAGAAGAAATAACTGCCGAGATATTGACCGAGTTAGCATGCTAAATAATTTGGTAAAACTTTAAAGCAATACCACTTCTGACCACATGGAGGCAGCCAATCACGACAAAGTTCCTGTGTCAGTCTCTGATGGCTTGACGTGACTGAAGTATTTGCCCCCATGTGGACAGAAGTGGTATTGCTCCATAGCGACACCCGACAACCTCCATGAATTTAAGCTATGTTGTTAAGAACGAGCCAAAATTCCTCCAAAATGATGTGAGATGTATAAAATGATCCAGAAAACAACTACTTCAAGTTGTTTTTGCTAAAAGTGGACTCAAGATGTTGAATCATCGGGATACTGAGGACTTTCAGAAGACTTATTTCTGCACAGAATTAGACAAGATTTGACTGTTTTCAAGTGATTGTACTTTTGTTCTTTCTGGCCATAAAAAGTCAAATATACCTGACGCTGCCAGTTCTTGCACTGGTTTCTTTGTGATGTAGGACATGAAGCCCACTATGGAGAAGATGACAAACCCGGCGAACATGCTGGTGCAGGAGTTGATGCAGCACACGATGATGGAGTCCCTGAAGAGACCAGATCATAAAAGACTCAGGAAAAAAACAAAAAAGAAATCAGTCAAAGGTGGACTTCCTGTCCCTACTTGTAGACGTCGTTGTTGTAGGTGTTGTAGCTTCCCAGCGCGATGAGCGAGCCCAGGCCCAGCCCATAGGAGAAGAAGATCTGGGTCGCAGCGTCCAGCCACACCTGTGAAACATACGGTTGTAGTCGGGTCGGTTCTGAACATGCGTGGTTAACCGCAGACGTGCGGGGACAGTACCTCAGACCGGACCAGCTTGTTGAAGTCTGGGGTTATGTAGAAACGGATCCCGTCGATGGCTCCGGGAAGGGTGACCCCTCGGAAGAACAGGATGAAGAGCATGAAGTAGGGATACGTGGCCGAGAAATAAACCACCTGACCACACACACACACAAAAAAACACCTGAGGGAGAACGATTCGGCTTCTTTTTATGCACCACTTAAATAAAACACATGAATACAAACAAGTATCTGCTGGAAGAATTTCAATGAAAAAAAAAAAAAGAAAGAGACAACTCGTGTTTCTTTGCAAGTAAATCTGTAGGATGCAGCTTCCAGTTCTTCACATGTGACATAACGGTTTTGTTTAATTTTTTTTTTTTTAATTGGTACCGTCCATCCAGGCCAGCGCCTCGGGGAATCCATTTTTCCTCACTCTCGCTCTCAGATGCTTCCTATTAAAATCCAATTATCCGTGGCTGTAAATGTGTAAATGTTTTTATGCTGTGATTTTAAAACATCCCATCCACCAGACAGAATGATGGTCTTTTAATTTATTTTCCAAACCCCTTTTTTCTGTCCCATTTGAAATAATGCAGCTGTTTGGATAAAAAAAATAAAACATTTTCATTCCTGTGTGAATGGTGTGAAAACAGGAAAGATTGGTTTGTGTGAATGATGTCAACGCGAGGGAATCAGTCAAGTCGGCGAGATCTAGACGGGTTTATTACATTTACGCATATAAAATGAAAACATTTATTCGTGTTAATGTGACTGGTGGAGGAGAAGATGATCAGTGAACGCTCTGGCTCGTGTCTCCTGCATCAGAAGCTGCCGTTGGATGTAGTTCGGACATTTGTCTCTTCAGCACTTCAGCCTTAAGCAGCAGGATATGAGTGAGGAAATGAAGAATAAGCTGTGGTATATAGCCTTCATCTGGTGGGCCTAATCTAGTGTAAAATTAGACATTAAACTTGTTCAGATATATTCAGATGTCAGTCTTCTGGCTCCTGGACTCTTGTTTGGACCTTCCTGATCCCTCAGCTGCTCCTAATGTTTTATGATATAAGGAGTTTTTCCAGATCTCTTGATCCATTAACAGTCATTTTTGGGGGGTTTTACCAATTAAAGACCCCCTACTACAAATAAAAGCAGCCTTTGTAGATTCCTTGATATTTAATTTCATTTTGATAAAAGACTATTTTACCTTTACGTTATTAGGCTTTTTTTTTAGCAAGTTTGAAAAGGTTAAAAACACACAAGGAGACTATGACAGTTTGTCTCTTCTCCCTCCAAACAAAAACTTAAAAAAATATTGCAGCTCATTTAATGACAATGCTTTATAGTTCCAGCATGTAGCCCCTTTTAAAATGACTGTTGGTTTTATTGATGTTTAACATGTTTTTTGTTCAATGTTGATGTTTTAAACCAGTCAACTCTTGTTACAGCACTATTTATGACTGCTCTATACTATCATGTGCATATGTATGAATAAATTTAATTCATATTGGCAGTTATGAATTTAATTTAAATCCAAAATGTAACAGTACCACTTCTGACCACACGTGGGCAGCACATCAGCTGACCATCCCACTCATCTCTTTGTTGACAGATTTAAATGCCCCCATGTGGTCAGAAGTTGTATTTCTACATAGAGCGGCTTTAAAATTTGTGTAAATGTTGATCCTTTCAAATATTTGAGCCTTGTGTACCTTTGCATTTTGATTACTTTGTGACAAATATTGAGTTGATCAGATAATGTTTACCAAAAAAAAGTTTTAGTGTGTCATACCTGCATAACCAAATGTTTAATATGTAAAGGATGCAAAAAGCAATGTATGAGGAAACCCAATCTGAAGTAGTAGTAGTAGTAGTAGTAGTAGTAGTAGTAGTAGTAGTAGTAATAATTTTTAATATATAAAAAAAGAGGAGAGAGCAGTCTGACCTTCCCCGTCCACTCCACTCCTTTCCAGATTGAAAAATAAACAAGGACCCAGGCCAGAGCCAGGGTCCCCACCAAGGGCCATCGCAGCTGTCCGGGCTCCTCCAGACCACCGGACAGCTGGTGCATGTTACGCCTGCAGAACAACACACACACACACACACGTCACAAAAAGTGTCCCACAAGGCGGCAGGAGCAGGTCTGCATCTCGCCGACTTACTCCCAGAACTCGGTCACGGCGCTGGTCAGGTTGGTGGTGTCCGTCAGGCTGTAATTGGAAAAGCAGCTCTCCGTGTTCCAGGGATTATCGCAGCTCTGCCAAGGCAGCTCCTGCACACCCAGATTACAGTAAACAAAAAAGAAACAGGCAGCAAGAAAATAGTTATTATAGGTATTTGTGTCAATTGTACTTCCTGTATCTCAACTGTTTACCTAAATGACAAAAAAGACTAAGAATATAAAATGAAATGCCACCGGATGAGCGTACAACCAGATAAAGATCTGTCAAAGCTCAGATCGGACACCAGTGAATGATTTGTAGTAAAACTGTGTTGAACCAACGGTTTATTGGTAGTTCTGCAGCCATCTTGGATCTTGTGGAAGTATTTGCTGTACTACATGAGCTGTCACATGAACCCCACCCACTCCACCCTTTTGAAACAGGTGGAAATGGCTGATTGGTAGGGCTGTCAGACTTTTTTTTTTTTTTTTTAAAAAGACAGCATATCTTGAAGTCCTGGGGTTTCGCTGGCCTAGAAAACTAGAAAATTAGAGGTACAGACAAAGAAAAAACGGTGAGAGTAAAATTCTGGCTCTCAGAAAGTCCTTCTGGTTGGCGGTATACTCCGGCATCACGGACTCAGATCAGAACAGACTTGACAAAAAGAATCGACCATTTGCAGGCTTTGTCTTTACAAATTAGAAGTCTGTCACTGAAATATTTGATTTTATTTCTGCTCAGCAACGATGAAGCTTATGTAAAGGTTCTTGATGATATCTGCTCCAACATGGAGGAGCGGCAGCATTTCTGTCTTGGTCTCGTTGGATCTAAATGCGGGATTCAACATGGTCAACCACAATATCTTGATAGACCGGATCAAGCGTTGGGTGGGACTTTCTGACACAGCAACTACCTGGTTGGAGTCCTATCTAAAAGACGGGGACTACTTTGTGTCTTTAGGTAACTACAAATCAGAGCAAACAAAAATATGTGGAGTTCCGCAAGGTTCAATTTTGGGACCTCTGTTGTTTAACATCTATATGCCCCCACTTGCTCAAACTATGAAAAAGAACAAAATATGTTACCATAACCATTCAGATAAGATCAAGATCAGGAGGTAAAAATCCAGTTCAATAATTGATCAAATTAAAGAGTGGATGTGCCAGAATTTTTTTCAGTTAAATGAAGAGAAAAAAAACTGAAATAATAGTGTTTGGAGCCAAGAAAGAAAGATTAAAATTCAACACTCAGCTTCAAGCAGCTAAAAGCCAAGAACCAAGCCAGAAGTCTAGTTGTGGTTCTGGACTAACCCTAACCCTGAATTTTACAGCCACATTAAGACAGTAGAACAATGAAGTATCAGGTCATGTGACTCGTTGGGTTCTGAAGCCCGATTTTCTTTCCATGATGGTGTCAATCAAAGTTAGCTTTGCTCCCAGCTCCTTCAGCCAAACCTCACTGAAATACCCGAGGCACTGCCTTTAACAGCAGAATATAAAAGTTTAACACGTCGACTCGACAGTCAAGTCGAAAATGACTGATACAAACAGGTGGTTACTTCGCTAAGCAACGTAGCGTGACAATTTCAGATGATGGAATGATAACAGGTAGTCCTTGGCTGCACCGACTGTCAATCATATTAGAAATATATTTAATGCTTTATATAAAAACTCTGACATTCACCCCCCTCAGAGTCGTCATGGATGTGAAATCCATGACATTTTGTGAGACCAAAGAGTTTTTTTGAACCAGGCTATAAATATATTTATTTCTACTCTAAATTTGGAGATTTTAGCAGGGAGATCAGTGGAGATTGACTCCCTTTTGCGGCCAGCCTCTAGCTGCTGGAGTCTAGCAGGATCACCTAACCCGGGTTTAAGTCAAGCTTGAAAACCTTTTCATTTAGTGCTGCGTTTCAGTAAACTACCACAACGCACTAGAATCTTTATTTCTTGCATCTCATATGTTTTTCATCTTACTTCCATCTATAAACTTTTTAATGCATTTTTAAAAAATGTTTTGTGTAAAGCACTTTGAATTGTCTTGTACATGAAAATCGCTTTACAAATAAACTTGCTTTGCCTTGTTTTCTGATGCATAGAAAGTTTAAAATAATCTGTGAGAATTTGGGAATGTAAGTCATCCCTGTAACACCTTTTTAGATGCGAGTTTAACTGTATTTGTGTAGAAATGCACAGTTGATAGTCAATTTACTATTTTTGCATTAAGCCCTCGTAGCAGTTACAGGTAAAAACTATTTGTTTTATTCTAGATGCTCAAAAACATTTAGGATGATGTATAACAAACTTTTAGGAAAAGTTATGAAGTGGGAGGTTTTTATTCAAACAGTTACGTGTATTTTAATTGGCGAGAGCAATCAAAATTACTTCACAGCTGTTGAGACGCTTACTAAACCACCAACCTACTGAGAGTAGATCCACTAATCAGAGGAGTGGGGGTTTAAAGTCACCGACTGAGTGGTGATTAACTGGACACAGGTGCGAGCAATTCAATCATCAAAGGTGTGGCGGGAAACAAATGCAGGAGCCAAAACCACCATAAAAATGCAAATAATTAAAAATTTAAACAAAGTACCCAGTAAGTAAAAAAAAAAAAAAAAAAGAAAGAAAAGAAAAGAAAAATGAAAATCAGAAAGAATTACAAAATAAAAAAATTTAAGAACATTCTGAATGGAGAGATACAAAAATTAAAATAATAAAGTTGCACTAAAATCAAAAACATTTGCTTAATGGATTGTTTTTTATTAAAAGAAAGGAAAAAAAATTTTATGAGCATGACACTCTTACAAACATTATATATACAGTATGTTACCGTGCACGTGGGTGTTGTGCACGTAAAGGTTTTTGTAAAATGTTTTGCTGCCATGGTAACCACGTCTCAGTAGTTACAGATTCCAGATTATCTTTGATTATTTTATTGAATTAAAAATATTACTGATTAGCAGTCATACTGATTATGACTTCTTTTGTGTTTCACAATAAATTTGCACAAATGAAGATTCACCTTCCAGACATTATAAAACACGTGGGTCAATCAATCGAGCTCAAAATTTTAAATAAATGTCTCCTTTATGTAAATAATGATGCAACTTCGTCTGAACTGCAAACACAAGACTTGGCACTTAACTATAACGATTTTAAAAAATCTTTTTAATGGGTGGGTGTTATTTATAGTGAGTCTTTTAATTCTTGCATTTGGAACAATTTTCACTGTGAAATATCATTTTTTGGCAAAAGCAGAAACTTAAGATAAATATTTCCTCTGGAGTCCAAAAAAGTGAGGTGACTTTAATGAATGATGATAGTTCCCAACTCTTTTCCAAAGCCTCAAAGTGACAACAAAATTTTTCTGTAAAGTTTATTTCTTGACATGTTTATGAAAACATACCGAAGAGAAGGAGTTGAATAGGTAGTACAGAGCCCAGGCAATGATGATGATGTAGTAGATGTTGAGCCAGAAGGACAGGACCACGGCGGCTAGTCCAACACCTGATGGAGGAGTGTCAGCATCACTTTTTAACACTTTAGGTTTTTTTAAATACAGTTTACATGCAAATCTGTCAGAAGAATGGCAATAAAACCCAAGAACAGTACTGAAACTAATATTTTAATGCAAGGTAAAATCCTTTGTGCTCCTTAACTTCAGCAGCAGAACAAAGTTAATTTGTTTCACATTTCGGAGTAAATTCTTAACTTAACTTCTGAAAATGTGAGGATTACCTTTCATCATGGGTATAAGTTTCCACACCCCGAGTCCCCCCACTGAGGTGAACTGGCCCAGCGCCGTCTCCAGGAAAAAGAGAGGTATCCCAGCAAACACCAAGGTCATGAAGTATGGGATCAGGAAGGCGCCTGACACATCAGCATGTAAACACGATATGTTCATTTGGTTATGGTAATTGTTCAGCTTTGATATGTTAATGTGATGGGCTTTATTCCATTTGGCCACGTTAATTTTGTTTCTTCATTTTAGGCCAAAAAAAAATTACTGTTTCATGAGTAATCATTGACTTATTTAAATTCAGAAGACAATTTTCTACATGCCAATGGGAAGGCTTTTATCACTAATGGATAAAGTATATTAAAAAAGCAAATGTGCTTTGGATAAAAAGCCTCAGTGAATGCATGATTTGCAGTTAAAAATCTACCCCATTAAACTGGCCGGCATCATACCAGTCTGTGCTTTAATAAGACAGCAATACAAAGAATCATCTGTCTTTGTACATGTTTCATAACAGCATGTTAAATACTGGAACTATGTATGAACCCAGTGGGTAAGTGTAGTTCTTTGAATGACCACTAGGGGATGGTTTCTAAAGAGAGTCGATTACTATTGGCTTCTATGACTTTTATGTTAAAATGCCGAGTTTGGTCTTTATAGATCTTTATTTACCTAAACAGTAAGAATTATAAGAAAACCAGTTAGGGGTGTGGTCTTGTGATTGACAAACATATTGCAGTTCATTGTGCCAAACGGCTAGCTTACTTGCTTAAGCTACGTAACAGTGTTCTTGACCTCTGAGCTGTGAATTATAATCTGCGAGAGAATAATCCATTTTTATTTAAAAACAATATGTCTGATTGTGCTGGACCATCCTGGAAGGGTCCAAGCTTAGCTGAGGAACCAACTGCAGCTACCTCCACTCTGACCAAAGGCTAGCGAGGCCCTACCGGAGGTTGGCCGGACAGCTGCATGGTCTCTAGCTTGTTGACCACTATTTCTGGAAGCAGGAACCACCTTCCAGAACCTTCCAGACTGGCTAACAGTCCTAATGACTAGCTGATCCTTGGCTAACCACAGCTGACTTATTCAGTCCTTGTTCCTGCTGATATCAGATCATTTCAGTACTTTGTCACCCACTTACCTCCACCATTCTTCCCACACAAGTAAGGAAATCTCCAGACATTTCCTAAACCGATGGCATATCCAACACAGGACAGCAAGAAATCGAATTTCCCCTTCCAGCTCCCCCTGTCAGGCGGCTCCTCCGTTTTCTTCTTTTTATCGTCAAGGGGCGCCATGGGATCCAGCTCCTCAGAGGGAACCGCTTGCTTTACCTCTGATGGGGAGTTTAACTCCACTGTGCTCTGTCCGGTCTTCCCCATCGTGGGACCGCTTTGGTCCAGAGGGGTCGGAAAAAACCTGGGTTGTTTTTCTGTCTCTGCCTGATGAGGTGGCTTACGCTGGGTCTGGATCCTGTCCGGACAGATTCACGACGGTCTGCTGTCACTAGATGAGCAGAGAGGCTGTAAATTAATTCAGAAGAGATCAAGTTTTGTAAAAGTGTAAATTACTGTTTTATTGCCTTTTGTAACCTTTTTATGAACTTGGGCCACTTTGTCTTAAAATTAAATTTAACAGTTTGCACATAAATCACTGAGATAGTATAAAAATCTGGTATACCTGCAGAAGAAGAAGGCATTTATCGCCTTGATCAGGGTAAATGCTTCACTTTCCCCTGGGAGAGGAAGGAACTATAAACATAATTTACCTGCATGAAATTTATTGCAGTAACTCATTGCAAAAAAAGTTGGGATATGGCAATGGTCACAAATGTATAGCATTCCCTCTTTGTTTAACAACAGTCCATAAACATCCAAGACATGAAGACACCAGCTGGTGGTATTTTTGGTGGTATTTTTTGGGAAGTTCTGGTTTGGTTTTGTCTTATATAAGATATTTTCAGTTTCATGTTGAACCTGATATTTTTGATTGGTGAAGGTCTGGACTGTAGGCAGTCAACTTCAGCACCTGGACTCCTATTATGAAGCCATGCTTTTTTAATAGATACAGTATATGGTTTTGCATGTCTTGAACTGATGTTTCCTCTCTAGATCTGCAAACATCCAGTGTAATTGACTCTAACGTACTCCCATACCATCAGAGATGCAGGCTTTCGAACTCAGCACGGGAAACAAGTCCAACTGTTCCTTTCATCTTTACCATGGACAATGGTGGGTTCACAGTTTCCAAAAAGAATTTCAAATTCGATTTGTCTGACCACAGGACAGTTTCCTATTTTGGCACAGAGCATTTTCAATTAGATTTGACCCAGTAATCTGGACTCTGTACCAAGCTATTGTGGTGAAGTAAAGGTTGTTTTCGATCCTCTCCTATGGTACACTCACACAGCAATGCTACATTAACTCACAATGGGTAGTGAGATGGGTGACACGTCTTTATTATACCATAAACAACCAATAAAATATCTTCTTCTTCACTCCAGAAATGAATACGCTGAAATTGTCCCTATGTACGATTTTATTGGCTGGCACTTCCTGCATAGCTACATATTGATTGGCTGACACATGCAGTGATGCATTGAAAGTTGCAAACTTCTCAGTTTTTGACTGAAGAAATGGACCATATGCAACACACAAAACCAACGTTTGGCTCAGCAACACGTGACGTGACACAGGACACTTCAAATGTTGCTGTGTGAGTGTACTGTTATGGTCGTGAACACTGGGTAGTGACCGTAGTGAACACTCCCTTTAGCGATAGGACGCGAAGTTCTGCCACATGGGAAGGACTTGGAGAAGAGTCACTGCTCCTCCACATCAAGAGAGCTCAGTTGAGGTGGTTCGTGCACTTGATAAGGACATCTCTCTTGGGAGGTCCATCCATCCATGCATCCATGCATCCATCCATCTTCTTCCTCTTATCTGAGGTCGGGTCGTGGGGGCAGTAGCCTAAGCAGGGAGGTTTAGAGTTCCTTCTCTCTAGCTACTTTGTCCAGCTCATCTTGGGGGTCCCCAGGCATTCCCAGACCAGCCAAGAGACAGTCCCTCCAACATGTCTTCCCCAGGGTCTTCTCCCAGTGGGACATGCCCAGAAAACCTCACCAGGGAGGCATCCAGAAGACATCCTCACCAGATGCCTGAGCCACCTCATCTGGCTCCTCTCAACATGTGGAAAACACCTCTCAGGAGGACGGAACCAGTCCTCTTGGGAGGTGTTTTGCATGTGTCCAACTGGGCAGATGTCCCATGGTGGACACGCTGGAGATATATCCCTCAACTGTCTTGGGAAAGCCTCTGTATTTTCCTGCTGTAGCTGGAGCAGGTGGCCAGGGAGTCTTTGCTTAGGCTTCCACCCTCGCAACCCGAACTCAGATAAGAGGAAGTTAATAGAAAGACGACCCAGAGAAGATGGCAGCATTCCTGGATCATGTTCGAAACTGGTTTCTTCTTTGCACGGTGGAACTTTAGCCTGTAACAGTGGATGGTTGGGCAAGTTGTGATTTTAGTGATTTCTGGAAGCGATTCTGATCCCATGCAGTCATTTTCATCACAGAATCATGTTTTGGTTTTAATCCAGTGCTGCCTGAGGGCCTGAAGATCACAAAGGTCTTTCATTGATTTCATTGATTTTGATCACATAAAGTACTCTAGAAGAGATAATCAAAGTCAAATTTTTTTCTGAAAAGCATTATTCCTAATTTTTTCCACAATTTGTGAAAGCAGTTTTTTACTTATTGATCTACCTCTACCCAGCTTTACTTCTGAGAGGCTCCTCCTAAGAGGCTTTTTTTCATACCTAGTGACATTGAAAACTAGTACCAGTGGGTATTAATAGTAAGTTATTGAAAATTAACTTAATTATTTGAAAAATACTACTCAAGTTATTTCCTCCTACAATCATTTAATCTTAAAGCCATTTTGAACATTTTAAAAATTTTGCATTTGCACTGATTATCTATTCATTCAGTTTTTCTTATATAATCCCACCTCTTACGTCACGGCAGCCTGAGAGCTGGTAGGAAGTTGTTCATAAGGGCGAACATTGATTAACTTTAGAGATTCTGTCATGGAATTGAGGTTAATTAAGGATAGCTTGATTATCTGTCTCCTGTAATAAAAATAGATCAGCAACTGAATACTATTTTTTTCAGGTTAATATCACTATTTATTGCCCACTGTAGCATTTTTATGTAACAAATCCTCAATAATGTGACACTGGTTTGACAAAGACAATCCATGTCCTAAGAGCTAGTTGCAGGATTACTCTGGTTTGGGTTGTATCCAACCAGATTGATAAAAGCCTAACCAGGTGCTTAACAACAAGCCCCTCCCCCAGGCCTGGCTCCAGGTCAGTGCTTGGTAACTCCTGTCCAGGTGAGAGAAATTCAGTTCTTTATTTGTTGCTTTCATCGTAAATGGACTGAGCCGCCCTTAGTCTGTCTGCTCTTCCAAGATCGATTTCCCTTCAAAGATCCTCACAAAGCCAGCGGTTCTGGACGACAGTTTCTGGGATTATTCCCCAAATCCAAACCTTCCACCTCAATAAGGTGGCAATTCAGGTAGAAGAGAAAGGAATATAATCTGCTTCATTATACTTTGACTTATCTTGAAAATTGGTACATTATACTGAAAAACTTTTGCACCATTTCACCGACGCCAGATTCCTTCAAACCTTTGATATTGTTGATTATTTAAAAAATTAGTTATTGGCAAAATTGACAGTATATTACACAATGATTGCATATCATAAATTATTTTCAGCGCTGTGTAACAAGTAATTAACTATGGGATTAAATTGAACCACAAAATGATCAGAAACTTTCAAGTGGTTTCCTGGATAATAACAGTCATTTGCTTCAACAGCAAACACATCAGAGATTCCCTTTAAGCATGTCAAGCATTTAGATTTAAAGTCATTTTTTGTCATTTTTGAGAGTTGAGAGCAGAAAAGTTTTCCCATTTACATTGAATATTAACAGACAGTGAAAGCTATGCACATGCCATCTTGATAGAGAGCTATCTTGACTTTGACAGGGCTCATTGGCATTCCTTGTAGTGTCCTGGAGGGAAACTAAGGTTTGTCCTACCTGACAAGTTTCCAGGTGCTTTTGTCAGCTCATCAGTTTCAGCTCTTCATACCAGCAGCACAAAACTCCTCAATCTTCTCAGATGCGAAGGAAAACCTGAAAAGTGTCCCGTTGATCCTCCAGGTCCAGTTGAAGGCACAATATGTCTGGTGTCCTGTTTTGGATTCCCTTACATGCCCCGACTGTTGGAGGAGGTTGATCCCGCAGCGCCTATCGAGTGTTTGATAATAAAGTTCGACCTATCTGCTTTGATTACAGCTCAGATCTGTCTACTGAGGCCCTGCAGCCATGGGGGGATACAGTACGTCAATCGCCCGACTCTGGTGGGGAACTCTTGCAGCAGTGTGTGTGAGTGTGTTGTGCATTAGTGAGTTAGTGTTTGTTGTGATGGCTGCAGTCAGCTCTGGCCAGCACTGTTGCCATGGTATTTCTTTACAGAGAACGGCCTGATCAGTGAAAGAGCTCGTGGAGTTTGGGTAAATGAAACTAGTGATAGCTGCTAGCAGAAACCCTGGGAACATACGAGCACAAGTGAGGTCATGCCAGTATCAGACTCTGACGAAATCTTCTCATAAAGTAATATAATGTTCATCTGCAGCATCTCCCCAATGAGTAGATGCAAACATAAGAAAGACAGAAGCAGCTGCAAGCAGATTAAAGAAGAGCTATATGATAATAACAGTATTCTGACTAACTGGCCATGTTTGCTATCTTGGGCTTGCATCTTCTGACAGGAAGTACTTGCACCCGGCGCTTATTGAAGCTCAAGACGAATACTGAGAGTCCCAGGCAAGAAAGTGACTTCCAGTTTAATTTCCTGTATTTGGCGCTTGTGCTGTTCCTTTAATAAACTCAAGTTCTGAATTTTAATTCCAGCTTCAGCTTGGTGACAAATAGGATGTCCATCCATCCATCTGTCCATCCATCCATCCATCCATCCATCCATCCATCCATCCATCCATCCCTCTGAGTATATTAAGCCATTCTTGAGCCAGGCTAATGATGTAATCTCTCCAGCATCTTCTGGGTCTCCTTCTGCATGGTTCCACATTCCCAGAACACCTTCTCAGGGTGGCATCCAAGAGGCGACCTAGACAGATGTCCACACCACCTTGATTATGTCCTCTTGATGTGGAGAAGCCACAACTCTAGTCCGAGTCTCTACTCGGAGCTTCTCGCCTGTTCTCTAAGTGAACATCCAGACCCCCGCCCCCTCCCTTATTCTTGTGTTCACTTCCTGCAATTATTGACCTCGGTTCACGTTGCACCAATCCTAGATTTGATTTCCCGCTTCACTCACCCCTCATTCATGAATAAGACCCTGAGATACCTAAATTACTCCGAACCCAAAGAGGATATCCCACCCGCTCCCATTTAAGAACCTTAAACTCAGCTTTGGAGGTGCTGATTCTCATTCCCATCGATCCAAACCACTAAAAATCATGTCTTGATGAAACCACGAGGACAACATCATCTGCTAAAAGTCGAGATTTCATCCTACTCGCCTAGAAATTGCTGGTGAATATTTGCAACAGGACTTCTCATTTCAAATATAGTTTCTGTAGCAAAGTTAGAAGCCAGCCACCTAGTGGTCAGTCGCTGAACTGCAAATGTTCCTATTTTCTGGATGGTATCAACCCAGAAGTTTGCGTTTGGGTCTGACAGCAAAGCAGAGCTCTCTAACCTCTGCTTTGTTGTGTCGGCTCTTCACAAAATGAATTAACTGTGTGTAACTCACACATAGTGTTTGTTATCCTGTGAAATATGTGTATGTACAGTCTCATAAAAAAAAACTAAATACAAGAATGTTCATTCAACCTGTCAACCCACTTTTCCCAAATCCTTCAGTTTTAGGCGGCAACCTAAAAATGTTTGAAAAGTAAAAAAAAAAAAAAAGGTATCTGATGTAAAAACAAGCTGACATGTACAAAAATGATAATATCCAGATGTTGTCTTTCTGATTACTCCAGTGACAGTTAAACAATGTCTTCATTCATATTAATGGTTTTAGATATGAGACGCTCATTTCTCCTGGCAGGTAACCTTCTAACTTTAATATCGGCTCTAGATATTCTATCGCCAGCCAATTAAAAAGACTAATGAACATGCTCGCAGAATCTATCGGTTTGCTGACGAAAGGATCGTTGGTGGGGTTTCAAAAGAGAAAGATTAAAATCATATTAGAGGCGTAATTAAACCTGCGGCGAGCCGTTCCTATCAAAAGGAGATTCGGTGTCATCTCTGGTGGGGTTTTTTCTCCGTGTGGACCCAAATGATGATAACTGGGCTGGATGGGAGTTGTCAAAGCTGGTTTTCATCAACCTGTTTCCAGCATCCCCCCAATCAATGCATCCTAATTACGGCCCCAGAGCGCCCACTGCCAGGAATAATAGGGAGGGATAATGCCGGTGACCGAGGCTGGATGGAGGACAGAACGTCATCAAAATAAAAGTTCTCTTTGCCCAGTTTTGAATATTACATCAAAACGAGACAAATTTGGTCAAAGTTTTTCAAAAGAGGAAGTTATATGCAAAAACTCATTTTATGACAGAAGTTCAGGAGAAAGTTAACTGAGATAAAATAGCTGAAGCCGACATTTTTCACAGATTTTATTGCTTCCCAAAAGTCCTTTTTAACAACATTTAGCTCCTGCAGTGATGCTTTTATGGTTCGACATAATAAAAGAGATTCAGACTCATACAAAGTACCAAGCTAGACTGAAATTTAAAAAAAGAAAGAAATACGAGCTTATGTAACTCACAGATGTTTGGTGAAACTATTCCTTTGTATTTTTTAACATCTCTGGATTCATTACGCACTCTGATTTTGCAGGTTTCTACATTTCCTCTGTCTGCACTCTTGGAGATAAACGTTAGCAGTAAATTTATTTGTATACATGAGTGGCGGTTTTCTCCCAGTGTAACAGCTGTAGCAGCAGTTTGTTGTGGCGTGTAATGGCTCATATTCAGAATAATTCATGTGTGCATCTTAGACAGTTTAAATGCAATGAGCTCTAAATGTTTCTTCGGACAAATATCAACAAAACAAAAACACATTTGTCTGGACGTTTTATTACTGCAGAAAAGTATTGACGATTGTTGTTGTGGATCCACAAAAAAGGAAAACAACAGAATGGATTATCTTTAAATTATGAATGTTTTTAAATGTACAGATAAAAATCAAAAGTGTGGCTATGAAATATTATTTACTTGAAGTTTACTAAACCATTTGTTGAAAGCAGCATAAGGGTTCTTACAGAATCATTATATATCGCTCATTTGTTAAACTTTAAAAAATAATATTATTATTCACTTTGCTTTTCATCTTCATTCCAAAAGATTATTTGCTTTTTTATTTTCTACTACATCAGAGAAAACTGGTAGCTGGCTCATTTCTTCTCAACATTTAGACTTGGATGTTTGCCTTTTGAAAGCAAAGTTAGAGTCATTTTTTATAACCCTTTAGGATTAAAACTGTATTTACAAAAGTTATGACTATTACTGAAATATATCACTTTTTGATGCAATGCAGTGAAACAGCAAAATACTATAAAACTTTGGTAAAAGTACAACTATTACATTCTGTGTAATGTCTTGCACTGCAAAAATAGCCTCTTTAGAAATAAGTATTCAATAAATCTAGAAAAACTTGTCTTTTTTTAAGGAAAAATATAATTGAGAATGGAGCAAAGTTGTCTAAAATACTAAATACTAATATTTTCTTGAAACGAGACTTTTTTACATTGTTAGAAATTAGTTTTTGCAGTGTACAATTAATCTATGCATTCATGATCTAAGTCTATCCCAGCTCTAGTGGGGTGAAAGGCAATAAAATTAAATGTTAAAGTGACCAAAAAATAAATCTGAGTGAAGTAGTCTGGGATTTGCATCCAAACCCGGGTCTGAGGAAATCCGCCAGGAAAGTCTGAACCCCCAGAGCAACGGTTTCCAGCCTCCGTGTCATCTTCCTGGTGGTGTCAGAGCTCCGTGGTGAGTTTGGTTTGTTGTTGTTGTTTTGTGATGATTTTATGAAATTGTTTGAAGCTGCAGGGAGCTAGTCATTCATCATCAACGGTTAGTATCTGAGCTTCGTCTTCGAAGTGAACGAGGAAGTGCAGTTCCTTGAATGACCACTAGAGGCTGCCTCCAAAATTCAACTTTAAAAACAATGAAGTTGCCCAAAGTGCTGGACACCGAGAGAATTAAGATGAATAAAGACAAAACAGTAGAAGGGAAAAAAAGACAAGACAAATTACTATTTGAACCAATAAAACTGGGTGAAAGGCCAAAGAATAAAAAGATTAAAAATGTAATCTAAACAGAAGTGGAGTCCATTTTCATTGACCGCTGTGTTAAAAGTCCGACTTTCCAGCAGAAATAAACATAGTCACAACATGGTCCAAACAAACAGCTTTTGTCTTTGGTGCTAGATTTAACATTAAAATCACTAAAAGCCACAAATGTGGACATGGTAGTAACAGTTAGATCATCACTTTAGCTTCTTTGCACCTAACATCATCAGTGAACTTGACATATGAGCTGAGAGAGTTTATCTACTCAGAGATTGTACTAATACACACCTGAGACCAGGTCTCGGCTGGCCCGGAAGACTTCGGAGGTGAATTCAGCTCACCTGGAGCCCGCTAGCCTGATTGATCAGTGCCACAAGCAGAAGCTGGGCGAGTGGGGCGTCTCCTGAAGATCTAGCTGCCTTTGACGGCTGCAGGGACCTTGAGAAGTTGGACGGTGAAGGACACGGATCAAGAAAACAGATCTGCAGAATCTCCTGAGTTAATGGTGAAAAAAATCAACAATCATGAACACGACTCAAGCTTGTAAAGGGGAAGATGCCCCACACCTGCTGTCCATCAAACATCCTGACAATTTTATCTTTACTAAAACTGATGAGTAAGAGAAACACAGATCCAAGGCCGAGGAACAGCTTTCTTAAAAAGGAGAGGAAGAGTACTTGATAATAAAGTGTCCATGTTTAACAGGTGAGACCAGAGGGACCAGACACTCCACCAAACCTTCGTTTGGTGGAGTCCAGCTTGATGGGAACTGACTCAAAACAACACTTTAAACAATGAAACAAAAAAGGACATTTTTCAGAAACTTCTGGGTGACTTCATCCAGAGTTTGACCCGTCTGCTTCTGAGCCTAAAAGGTTTCCCTCGTTTCCTATCACGTCTGTCAAACAGTTTAATCCAGTTTCCTCGGGGCGAAGCAGGACAAGTGGAACCTCAAACTCTGCATGAACTCGTCTTCTTCTCCAAGCTGTAAAAACAAAACTACACACTCAAACAAAGAAGTCATGAGTTCATCCTCATGCACTGAAGCTTCTACTAATTTTCTCTGATTGTGCAGCCCGCTTTGAATATTTTCACAAACCGAAGTAAATATGCACATTTTCATCCTTCAGTAATGTAAACGGATATCTCCCGCCGCAGTAAAGAGTGGATAACTGAAAGAGAGGGGAAAACTGTCTTTGAGGCCTCCTTGCGAGCTGCCTTTAATTCCCAGCACGCGTCATGGTCTGCGAATCGATGCAGAGGCTTTTATAAGGCGAGGAACCCCCAGAGGCGATTGGCAGCCGCAGATAGGGAGCAAATATTAGCAGCATTTTCTTCTCATTTGGCATTAGGACGGGGTGAGCTGAATAAATTTCAGCAGGTTAAGGACAAAGGAGAGGTGAAGTGCACATCAGGGGAAAGACAATTGTTTCTAATGAGAGGCTAAGAGGGGAAGATGTGAGGCAGGGAAATCTGCAGCAATACAGCAGGAAAGGTGGGGGCAGAATGGAGAGAGCGATAAACGTCGATAAGAGGAAATAGAAAATATAAAAAGTGCAGGACTGAGAACTTGAGATAAAAGAAGTGACAGACAGCATCAAATTCTCGACTTACATTTTGCTTGATATATAAATCGACAGTTTGACGGGCTTCAGAAACTGAACCCTTCGGATTTACTCTCTGCCCTACTTTTATCGCCCCCGAGTGCTTTAAATTTTTCACCTTGTTAGATGTAAAATTTTATGATTGCTCTCATCCAGGCTACACAGAAAATATCAGACTTTCATCTTGTATTTAAATGTAGCCTGGAAAAAAAAGCCCCTGCACACAATTACTGTTTTTTATTTTTTTTACTTTTTAATCTGGATGATCTTTAACAGTCTTTGGGGCATCTTTTACTTGTCTTGGCTGATAAGTTGCAGAAGAAAATATTTCATTTGAAAATGAAAGTATTAAATAAATGCAGAATTGAGCTCCGACGATATAGAAAAACATAAAAATCAGTGTTTAGGTTATGTTATTTCATTTAGTCCTCCGTTTCAAGACAGTAACAACAGATGCTAAATGAAGAAGTGACTTAAATCTGATTCGAGATGTTTTTGTAGGTTCATGAGCGAGAGCTAAGATTACTTTTAGCTCTTTTGAATCCCTGACTTTCAGTTTATCTCGTCTAAACTGGAAATCACAAAATGTACTTCTGTTTGTTGATGTGCGTCGTTCTGAATGTTCAGACCTTGGATCTGAGTTAGAGATGAGTACAAATAAAGTCGTTGTCGTAGGTGACTTTAACATTCATGTAGATGTTGAAAACGAGAGATGAAACATCAAGATCTTAAAACTAGACTAGTTTCAGCTTCTTCTCACTGACTTCCTGTAAAATCCAGATTTTAAACTTCTTCTCCTCACATATAAAGCTGTTACTGACCAAGCCCCATCGTATCCTAAAGAGCTCATAGTTTCCTGTTTTCCAGGCTGAGCTCGCTGCTCTCAGACTGCAGGTTTACCTTCGGTTCCTGGAGCTGGTAAACATAAAACTGGAGGTAGAACCTTCAGTTCTCAGGTTCCTCCTCTGAGGAACCTGCTACCAGTTTAGACACTGAAGCCTAACCTTCCATTTTGATAAAGTTTATAGTTAGGGGGGGCTCAGGTGACCCTGAAACATCCCGTAGTTGTGCTGCTGTAGACCAAGATGGCTGAGGAACCTCCCATGATGCACCGCTCCTCACTCTGTTCTCGTTTACTGCAACTCTCTTGTTCATTGTTGTCATTGATCTGTGTTCCTCCCTCCCAGGTCTTCCTGTCCTCTCAACCCCCCCACCCCATCCCTCAGTCACTGAACTTGACACAAAAGAATCAGAAAAAAGTCTTCTGATCTTTTAACCAACTGCAGGGGTGCTATTTTCCCCCTGAAGGCTGTAAACTCTTTCACCCCATCCTCTCCTCCTCCATCATTATCTGTAAAAGCCTTCATTTCCTAAATGACTAGTAACTCCCGCCGGTCTTCCCTCTTCAAACTGTCATTTCAGTGTTTAAGCATCTTTTGTGTTTCCTTTCTACTGAAGAGCTGTCAAATATGTTTTCTTTCTATTTTCTAGGACAAATAAAGATCCATCTGTCCAAAAATGTGTCCGGACAAAATGACAGGAAGCCAGTACATGTGCGACAGCGCCGGGTTCACTGAACTGAAAAGCTGATTAACTGGTACCGAGGGTTTATCCTCGCTGGTCAGAAATCAATACAGACAGAATCAAAGCGAGACACCGCTGCAGCATGGCTGACATTCTTTTACTGAAATGTATAAAGTTAATTACTTTGGCATGCATACAGTATAAACATAGAAACATGTGGTAATATGAGGTCAAACACTTCCACAACAGAAACTTAAAGTGGTCATATTGTGCTCTTTTTCAGCCATCTGATTTTAATCTTGGTGTCTTTAGAGTAGCTAACTCCAAAACAAAAAGTAAAGTACTCACTTTACTACAACTACTTACTAAAATGACCAAATATGGTTCCTTGCCCTGTAAATGATTTTTTTTTAAAAAGGAAAAGAGAGAGAAGGGGGCGGAGTAGAAGAGCCTGGCAGTTGGTTGGAACACGCCCACCTTACCTCCTGGAGATTACATTTGTGGTCTATTTCACGCATGGGTGAATTTGAAGAAAAAACGTTTTATAAATAAGGCTTTTTTAAAAGTTTCCTCTGATTTAAGATTATCCCAGATAAACAACCTCGTCCTTAGTCGGTATGTTTTTTATATCAGCGGTTGATTCGTCACTAATCCCTGGAGGTAAGGAGGTGTGTGGGGAACTGAAAGATGTGACAAAGTATGAAAATGGAGTGTAAACTGGGCTTTAGCAGTCAATGCAGCTTTAGGTCCACTCCCTATTGGCTCGCGGTCTAGACAGTCAACCTGGAAGGGTCCTGGAAGGGTCCTGGAGTT
>JAOWBL010000016.1:7086345-7121259 GCA_028564865.1 Zenarchopterus dispar
CAGACCAAAAAAAAAAAAGAAAGAAAGCCGTCAGGATGTTGGTGCACGTCCCGCCTCACCTTTCCAGTGGTTTTGATTCCCTTCCAGATGCAGAAGTAGCACACCACCCACGCTAACAGGAGGCACAGCGCCAGGTCCCAGTGCACCTTACCCAAGGTCACATGATCCGAGACTCGCAGCACACGGTTACTGTGGAGAAGAGAGACGTACGATCACTCACATCCATCCTCTGGAAAGCTCGATGCAGGCGTGGATCTCCGATCATCCACGGCTGTCCCAATAAACACCCTTTTTGTCCAGATCCATGAGAAGATCAGAGGCCAGATGTCTTCTTCATGTTTCTAAATGTCACCTCGTGACTGCAATTGTTCCAACTGGTTCTAGTTTGCTTTGGAAGCCTTTAGTTTCTACTACAGCCCCACAGGGGGAAAAAGAGACATATTTTTCTTGCCGTTGCAGAGGGATTTCAACATATTTCTTCTCACAGCGAATCAGCAGATCATCATGTGATCATTTGTTTCAGCAGCTACATTTCAAAATGTCTCAAATGACAGAAAAGGCAGATAATTTTTATTGATAAAGAAGGGGAGGCCCTCTGTGGTTTCAGAGGAATGCAACAGCTCATGTTCCTGGTTGTGTTTGTACGGCTTGGCTTCACTTTTTTTTTTTTTTTTTTTTTTTGTTCTCGGTTCCTCGCGTTAATTTGGCGCCCTGAGAGTTAAGTTGATTCTTGGTCTCTGGGAAGCATTAAGAGCGATTGCAGAGGAATGTTCAGCCATAAGAGCAGCTCAGCAGGGAGGATGACACGACCGTCAGAGCTTTCCTCAGGAGATAAACGTGCACACAGGACGTGGAAAAACAAGTGACTCTGAGAAAGTTTTATTTACTTTTTAATCAAACAAACTACTTCAAATGAGTAGTTTATTAAAAGCTAGACTGAGACAGAAGCCGGAGAGGCTGGAAACGCTCTAGTTACGTTCATTTTTCACAGCTGCAACAATAAAATACATTTTGAAAGGAAGTCTTCTTAATGAACCCAGGGGAGTCGTTATTCTGCGGGAGGTGCGGTCTTTGCTCCAGATGAAGTTTACGAATTGTTCCTGGTTAATTTTACTGATGCAACTCTGAGATTGCAGGGATTACTTAACCTTGGACACCGACTCCACCGCTGACTAATGAGGAGATCCACCAGCTGCGGTGGTTCGGGATAAAAATGCTTCTTTTTTTTTTCTTTTTTTTATGGCTCAAATAACAAAAAGAAAAAAAATCTTGCTCGACTGTTAGAACATTGTTTAAGTTTGAAAGTTTATAAAAATAATCCTTCCTGTACAAATGTCACACTGGAGCTCAGTCCAGTTGTAAATCAGGGACTTAAATGATTATTTATTAGTTGTTTGTTGTGATGAGTTGGCATGACAACTGTGATACGGACGGACCAAGGACCAAAAACGGACGAACGGACGCGAAGTGGAGGGTGTGAGTGTTTACAAACGACGGATGCTGTAACCGTGGACATGCGACTGTGAAGGAGCGGCTCTGGAGCCCAGATGTTCCATCCATGTGTTACCTGCTGATGCTGCATACGATATCGTCACTGCCAATGTTGCTAGGCAACAAACATCCTAACTAATCTACACTGCATCAACATGATTTCGCTTCAGGTATTAATAAAATCATAATCAAATAAAATCAAGCCATTGTTTGATGATTTTCACATGGAAACTGTTAGTTGATCAGTTAAGATTAAAAAAAAACAAAACATCAAATCTTCTGAGCTACAAAGCACAGCTATGACGAGTTTTATGTCAGTTTCTGAGATTCATGCAGCAACCAGCGACGACTGGTGAGACACATGCAGGTGTAGCTGAAGTCGCTCCTCACCTCCAGAACTCCTCCTCAGGTGAGTCAAAAGTGAAAAACGTCAGATTACTGGAAACAGAAAAACACGAGTCAGCACACTGTGTTAAAATGAAAACATAAACCAGAACAATAGTTAGCCTTTAGACCCATTTTTTCTCTTTCTGTCACAGTCATTTGTTTGTTTGCAGTCGTGCAAAAGTTGGCTCACTTTTAATTATGTTTGTTTGTATAAAAACAGAATAAAGATCATCTGATGGAAACAACTTGTGACAAATAACAACATACAAAACTTTATCACTGTGCCATTATCTTTTTTAACAAAATAAAGCAACAAAAGTAATAAAAATAACAATAATAATCTTGTGGGCAATACTAAGTACCCCTTGAGTTGAGGCCAGGTGCTGCTAGTCATCATTTATTGATGAATTGATCAGCAGCTATAAAATCAAGCATTCACTTATTTTGCTGGTCTGCAGTATTCAAGTCCGTGTGAACACAATGCCAAGAGGGAAAAACATAAGTATCGTCTCAGAGAAGCAGCTGATGCTGCTCATCAATCTACAAAGGTTCATAAATTTATTTGAAATTAACAGAAAAAGGGCAGCACTAAGTGGTTAGCACTGTTGCCTCACAGCAAGAAGGTTCCTGGTTCGACTCCCAGCCAGGAGTCTTTCTGTGTGGAGTTTGCATGTTCTCCCCGTGGATACTCCGGTTTCCTCCCACAGTCCAAAAACATGTATGTGAGGTTGATCAGGAACTCTGAAATTGCCCGTAGGTGTGAGTGAGTGTGTGTGTGAATGGTTGTTTGTCTTTGAATGTGGCTCTGCGATGGACTGGCGACCTGTCCAGGGTGTCCCCCTCGACTGGGATGGGCTGGGATCGGCTCCAGCAGACCCAAAAATGGAACAATGGGTCAAGAAGATGGATGGATGGATTAACAGAAAAAGTCACAGAAAGTGTTGAGCATGGAGGTGGAACATTGATGGTGTGGAGTTCTTTTTTTCATCCACAGCTTTGTATTATCCATTAAGTCAATCATACATGTTTCTTCTTTCTTTCTTCCTTCCTTCCTTCCTTTCCCTTTTTTCTTTATTTCTGATTTCTTTCTCTTCATTCCTTTCTTTGTTTCTCATTTTTCTTTTTTCTTCCTTCTTTGTTTTCTTTCTTCCTTCCTTCCTTTCATAATTCCTTTATTTCTGATTTTGCTTTCCCTCTTTCTTTCTTTTTGTCTCTTTCTTTCTTTGTGATCTCTTTCTCTCTCAAGTCTGTCCTTGAGCACTTTCTCTTTCATCTCATATGGTGGAAATGCTGCAGAAACATAAAAGTTTTAATCTTGAAAAAACATCTTTTTCTGTAACTGAAGCCAGTCAACTCTTTTATGTTTGTTACAGCTTTACCTTTCATCCCTCTAACCCTTAAAAATAACTACCATCGCCGTCCTGCACCAGAAGGCGGTTGCCAAGGTTACAGACAAAAGACTAATCCCATCATTCTTGTACAATTCAAAGTGCAGATTATCTGCTGAGCTTTCTCTCTCTGTGTGTCACGATGAAAGTTCACCTGCTGGAACCGAAAAACGGGAAAGATCCGTTCCCCATGTCGTCGTCTGCGGTGATGTTGTTCAGGAAGGACCAGCTGGAGTTGGGCCGAAACAGCTCCGGGTTGGCGAACGACCCGATGCGGCCGTGACATGATTCTGGCGAGGTGAGGAGATGCTGGGTGAGAGTGGAAACCTTCAGCCTCGTGAGAACCGGCTCTAATCAAACCCAGACGTGTTTCAACACGAAACCAGCAGTTTCTCTGCTGTTGCTGTTGCGATGAACCACCGCGAGCAGCTTACCAGAGTTCCACCAGTTCTCACACGTGGACCACGGCAGAGGGCTGATGAAGGAGTTCACCAGGTAGAAGATGGCCCAAGCCAAAACCACGATGTAATAAATGTTTAAATAGATCACAATCACTTGGGATGCGAAGCCCACCCCTGCAAGAAAGGAGTCACATGGCCAGTGTTTATCTTCTAACATCTGCATTTGATATGAAAGAACCATCAGTGGTTAAAGGCCAGTGGTACCAGAACACTTTTCCTTTCATCGTTTCCTTCTATAGAAGAGGAAACGGGCCTGACAGTTGGTGCACAAAGCAGTTATTGTCGAGAGCTGATCGTTTTTACCCTGGAACATGGGGCAGATCTTCCTCCAGGCCGTCACCCCACCCTCACTGGTGTACTGGCCCAGCGCCGTCTCCAGGAAGAACACCGGGATGCCACAGAGGAAGAGGAACACAAGGTAGGGGATGAGGAAGACACCTGGAGGTGCACACATGCAAAATAAAGCCACTGATGAGGAGATAAAGTGGCAAAAAGCCGGGAGTCTCTGAGTTGGTCACAAGACTGTGAAAGTATAAAAACACGGTTCAGCGCTGGTATTAAGTCATTAAAACTGAATATAAGGAACTAATTTATGTGTTAAAGCATAAAAACATCCACCAACTGCAGTTCAGATGTCTGTTCATGTTACGATTTCCACTGGTACAAAATGTACCGAGCCAATCACAATAGAGCTGGCTGAAACATGAACTTTAAACTCAAACTCCAAACAACAGAGATGAATAAAGAAATGTAATATCAATATATTTTTACAGATATACCGACTGCAGTCATTCACTAATCTGGTTGTCTCTTTGTCTACGTCAGATGATTGTTCGAATATCGATTCAGCGGCGTTCAGATGTAGGTTCTTCTGTCCCCAGATGTTAAGGTTAAATCCAGAAGAACCTTTTTTTTTTTTAATATCAAAGAGCAAAAAATAATCAAGAGCTTGGGGTTCACATGCAGTTCATTCAACGTCTCCACAAATAAGAAAAGTCCAGCCAAACACGACCTCTCACCTCCTCCGTTCTTGTAGCACAGATAAGGGAAACGCCACACATTTCCAAGGCCAATTATTTCCCCAGCCATCGAGAAAATGAACTCCATCTTGTTTGCCCATTTCCCCCGCGGGTGAGCCCCCTCCTCGGGAGTCTGTTTGTCCTGTCCCGACTCTTCCACAGGGGCCCCTCTCTCCGCTTTATCTGCCATGACCCCTCTGTTTTTTCTTTAACAGGCTGCACATAAAGATAAATGAAACATCTGGTGAATTCTGTTCAACTCCGTGTGACATAAATGCATTCATTTCAACAAAAACTTAGAAATAATTTTCATGCCTTTTCCTCCTTTCTACACTTACAGCTACAGTATATTAATGTGTAACTTGTCCTTTTAATAAAAACTGGGTCGAAGAGAAGCAGGAAACTGCCAAGTAGGCAACTTTTAAAAGCAAATGTCTGTCATGTCTCACAGTATTTGTGCAGAGAATTATAAGAGAAGTGAAAGCTACTCACCCGTGTGCTTTCAGTGGGTGCCGACTGTAAAATAGACGCCTGCCTGAGAAAAGCTGGGAGAAAAGTCTGTTTCTAGAAAGGGTGTGTCCTGCAGGAGACACTCGGGTCGTCCCACGTAAATGGTCGTGGAAGATGGATTAAGTCGTGGAAGATGGATTAAACACTGCAGGCGTAATCTGAAAATACTTTACTGCCCAAGGCTTTTGCAGCATGTAAGATAATAAGACTTCTTTGTTAAATCAGTGATAAACTCAAATATTTACGTGTGCAAACAACACCATTTAAGATGTATGGATTTAAAATAAACAAAAAAAAAAATCCCACATCTTTTCACATCTGCAGGTTCAGTTCATCTAATACATTAAAATACCAAAGTTAATTAAACTCAAAAATACATCATTACTCGCTGACGGGAAAAATTGCACAAGTTTTTTCATTATTAAGACACCGATGTTATCACTGTGGGAAGGAAGGATCTCCTGTAGCTGAAGCTGACTGAAGACACTGTTATTGAAATATTTGTTCAGTCTGTGCTGAGCTGAGGATGTTCAGTGTTGACTGTTATGTTTTTGATTTTGTGAAGCACCAGCAGCTCCAGGGACTCCAGAAAGAGCTCCTCCGGACTGTCACAGGCTCATTACAACAACATACTTTATTGGCCACTTTCACAGTTAAACGAGTACAACATACAGTAAAAAGCATCCTGATCTGTTTGTTTAGACTCTCCAAAACTAATCTTAAAAATAGTTCAATGGTAGCTGTCAAAGTTTGAATGAGCAGCTAAAAGACAAGTCAATAAGTGGTTAAATCATAATTTACATGGGCGCCCTTGACAAGTTAAAACACTTCTGTTAAAGTGTCACTAGGCGGCAGTGTGGGATAAGAAATGCTTGTATATCCTGAAAAAACCACTAATCAGTGTGGATGTTGCTCATCATGTTGTGTGATACTTTAACTGCCAATTAAAACTACACTTCAGAACTATACGACTGCTTCATTGCTTCCTTCCACACCTCTGACAACTGCAAAGATAAATCAAACACAAGGTTAAATTAAAATTAAAATTTTGCTTTTTTTAACATACATTTTTATATAAAATATACGTACAGTGTATTTTATTCTATCCACAGATGTTGTTCCTTGTGCCTGTCAGGTAAAGTTCTGGGAATCAGTGCTCCAACACTAATAACAGAGGGCGTTCCCACGTCGGAGTGCGTAATGACGTATATGCGGCGGAAACTAGGAAGTAAAAGTAAACAAATCCTCGAAAAAACAATGAATGATGAATAATTCTACAAAAATAGAGGGACCTAGTGATTTCTTTTTCTTGTGTTTCTTTCACGGGTCACGACTGCGTTAAACTCCGACAGGAAAAGTCCAGTAAGAGCCAGTTTAAGAGCCGTTAGGAGGAGAAGCGGGCGCGGTTTTAGCTCCATGTAGCAGTTTTCGGTTTGTTTTTGTTTGTTCGTTGACTTGTTTACAGCATGAAATGCCCTCGCCAAAATGGATTAAACGCTGCTTCGCCACATTAGTTTCGTCGGACTAGTGAAATGCCCATCTGATCCCCGTCGCTGGGGTGTGTGTGCGCGTGCTGGCGTGTTTTCCTTCACCAGTGTTTAGTTCAGATTTAGCGATGTTAGCCGTCAGATCTGCAGAGGAGGAGTCCACGGAGATGGAGGACATGGACACCTCCGAGCCCAACTGGTGCTGGTTCTACCTGGCAGAGTGCGGTGTCTGGCACATGTTCGAGGTAGTCCACATGGCAGGTCACTACTTGCCAGCTTTTTCTGCAAACTTCGTAGATTTCCGTGAATTTATTTATGCAATCTAAAAACCAGTCACAGCAAAAGTACAGATTTGAGATCTCTGATTTGATCAGGCCCATTAATTAATGATTTCATCAAAGGTAATCATTAGATTAGTACCTTTAAATATTAGGCCTCAGTAAGTAGTTCTCTCCTTTTAGTAAATTCAAATCAACTTTATGTGAAACATTAAACTGCTTCTTTAATTGATAGATATTTACAATTGTGTGTCACATTTTTAAATTCCTACCAGTTGCTTCAAAGCAAAACCTTTACAGCTGCAACCAACATTTACAAACCAATTTCCAAGAAAAAAAAGGGAAAAATAAATGAGGAAAAAATAAATAAAACCAGAGTGCAGAGATTTGCAAATCCCAAGAGTCAAGGCTTTATTTACAACTGAACATAGAAGCCAGATCAAATCTTGAAAGTTTTTTTTTTGTATTTTCATGAAAAGTTCAGTTTGAATTTGATGGGAGCAGCATGACTGAGAGAAGTTGGTTTATGGGCAACTGGAGGCCTCTTCAGTGGTCCTGAAGAGGAACCTAACAGCTAAACTGAGTTTTTCATAACATGTAAATGACATAACTGGGTCCAAAAATAATAATAATAATTTTACAAAATCTTTTAAAAGTATAAGATGTACAGACGTTCACCAATCTGCAAAAAAGAAAAAAAAAGTGTTTACAAATTATAAGAACTATTTCAGAATAATGTTTGTCTTGGTAAAATCGCAAAGACTTTTAATATCTCATCATCTACAGTACATAAAGAATCTGGAGAAATCTCTGTGCACACAGGACAAAGCTGAAAATGAGACTTGGATGCCAGTGACGTTCAGGCCCTGTGATGGCGCCACATTAAAAACAAATTATTCTGTAAAGGATCAGCTGCTCTATCAGAAATCACGGTTCAGGAAGTCCACGTGGACCAGGAGGACCACGTTGCTGTCCTGTTGGAGCCAAAGCTTTTAAAATGAACTGAGACAAAATGGGGAAACTGTCCTTTTGTTCAATAAAATCCAAACGTGAAGTTCTGTATGGAAACCATGAACTCCAGATTAAAGATGAGAAGGACTTCCCAGTTTACTGTCCTGCATCTCTGACGGTCTGGAGGTGTATCTGTCTATGAGCAGCTGGCACATCTGGAAACCAGTGCTGAAAGCTGTACATAGAGGGCTTTGCATCTTTCTGCCTCAGTTTTAAAAGTACAGCTCTATCATAGAAGAGTCTGTACCACCTAAAAACATAGATTTCTGTGGGTTGATCATGTGACTGGTTCTTCAGATTGATCCCAGCGCCGCCTGCTCGGTGACCAGCGCTCAGATTGAACAGTGCTACAACAGGAACCAGCGGGGGGTGATGGAGTTCTACACGGCCAAGTACACGTACAGACTGGACTTCTCTGGTAAGTTACACTAAACATACCCACACCAACCGTGTTTAAGCTTCTTGAGACAAATATACTCTTATCTGTTTAAGTAAATAGATTTGTCATTTAAAGTTGTTGTTGTTTTGATCTGCTGTATTCATTTCTTTTTTTCCAGTCATGCGACAGATTAACGTAACAACGGGGAAGCAGCGACCCATCAAGCGCTCCCTCCATTCTGCAACCGGCTTCAGGTGAAGGGTGGTGGTTAAGTGGAGATCCAGGGATTTGATGCAAACATCCTCACAGAGAATGTTGGAAAGAAAGTTTAACAGACGAGGATCTGACTGTGTTTAAAAAAAAAAAAAGCACAAACAAATTTAATGTCGCATCTCCAGGTGTTAAAACAGGAAACTGTCCAGGGGAGGGAGAAAATGTCGGTGGGCTCCACCTGTAAAACCATTCCTGTTTTGGGAGTTGTGTCAGTGTTGCCCGTCTGATGAAGCTGTAGTTAATTTCATTAACACCAAAGCACCTGAAACCGATTAGCAACCTCCTCTGCTGCTTCACTGACCAGATCAATATCCCAGAAGTTTTACTGACTTGTTCCTATTGTCATGGCTAATACAGTAAAAGGAGCTGGAAAAACATGGAATGTCAAAGTTAGAAATCATAATGGGAATCTGACTTTTGATATTTTAGCCAAAATGTTAGTATTTGGAGTCGGTTTTTTAATGTTTAGCAGCTAAAAGTGATCCCTGACTGTTTTCCAGATTTTCATGACTCATCTCTTTATATCAAAACTTTCCATGTTTGTATGTTAAGTAGAGAGGTTTCATCGGATTGGGCAAATCTATTATTGATGTTTAGAATTTAAATGTACAGTATTTGGTAAATAATATACAGCTATTTATATCGCTCATGTTTATATTGTGGTAACGATACAGCTTCAGTGTATTTTGCTGCTCTTATACAGATTTGTATCTGTGTCGATCAGGTTTATTTGTGATAATCTGGCCCTGCCTGTTCCCTGTCACTGGGAGAGAATAAACACGGATGAGCCCTATCAGGTGAGAAAAATCACCTCTTTCTTAACTTTTTTGGTTTAATTCATGCAGATATTTTGATAATTACGCTTTGTTTCCATATTCCCTCCATCAGCAGGTATGAACCACAGACCATGGCTTTGAATGTTTAACTTAAACTGTTCTTAGTTTAACAACCAACAAAACAATAAAGTTGATTTTTTTTTTAATGATTTCCAGACAATAACAAGTAAAAACATTTCACAGATTTTGTATTGTCCATATTTGAATCATTCACAGAATTTGGATGTTGAAACAACTTCCTTTAATGACGTAAGAGAGGAGAGACATCCTCTCCTCACCCAAAAATCTCTCTTCTCTTTCTTCGAGGTTCCATCTTTTCTTTTTTCTTCTTCCAGAAGGGTCTGATGGTTGTCAAGGTTTTGTCTTTAATTGTTTTCCAAGTGTGACCGTGTTTTTGCAGCTCATCCAGCTCGGCAGAGACACTTACGAGTTTAAAGAAGTAGCCAGACTGTACGAACGGACCATGGACCACCCGATCAAATCCATCCAGAGGATCCAGAACCTGGATCTGTGGGAGTTCTTCTGCAGGTAGAAGGCCAAGGAGTGTTTTCATTTGGAGTTAAGCCTATATTTGGTTTTGAGTAGGCAGACTGTCTTTTGTTTTTTTTTCTCCTTCTTTATAAAGTTATTTGACGCTTGCTTGCAGTCTGCTGGAGCTGCAGGGAAAAATAAAAACATTAATAGTTGTTCAGATCTGCTGCCACAGATAGTCTTATTATTTATTTATTGTTAAGTTGAGCAAGTTTTTTAGGTCTTTGTGAAACTCCAGAAAGCAGCCAGAGTTTGTTTCAGCCCCTGAAACTCAGCCGTGTTGTGCTTGTTTCTCATCGCAGCCTCATACTTGTGTGTTGTGTTCTCCCTTAAGGAAAAAAACACAGCTCCGGAAAGTGAAGCGAACTCTAGATATTGAGGAGCGAATGCTGTTTCACGGCACAGGACACAGCAACATACAAGCTATATGTACATTTAACTTTGACTGGCGCCTGACGGGAAGTCATGGCGATGTTTATGGAAAAGGTACATGTGTCCGTGATGTAACATCATCAAAAAAAATTCCCTGCTGTCTCTTTTTGTCTGAACACCTTTGATTGTCCTTCCTGCAGGGAGCTATTTCGCCCGGGACGCCAAGTACTCCAGTAAGTTCTGCCACACCACGGGGAAACACAACACCACCTTACAGAGACACGGGCTGGCTCCGCCCATTTTTGCCAGCGAGCCGCCCTATAAGAGCATGTTCCTGGCCAGAGTGCTGGTCGGGGAGTACACAGTGGGCCATCCCATGTACTGTCGACCCCCCTCCAAGGACGCCAGCTTCACCAACTTCTATGACAGCTGTGTGGACGATATGGCCAATCCAAAGATCTACGTTATTTTTGACAGCAATCAGATTTATCCCGAATATCTGATCGAGTTCTATTGACGCCTGACAAACAGCTTATGATGTCCACTTCGTTTTCCCTATCTCATAGACGTGTATTTTTGACACGGAGGAGTCAAAATACAACATCAAAAGGTTGAATGGACCTTTTGAAAGAGGCATTTATTTTTTATTTCAGTGAAATCTGATATTTAAGTGGACCGTGGGTGATCCGAAGTGCCTTTGAAGAAGCTGGAGGTCATCAGGACGAAGGCGTTCAGGAGCTCCCAATCGCCGTGACGACAAAGGGTTCAACTCGGACTAAAGAGGCGGTTTTAGATCGAAACCAACATGTCTGGTTGCTTGTTCGATATGTGTGTGGAAATAAGACTGGGACCCGCTCTTCTTCTTTCACAGTGTCACAGATCCGTTCAAGTTTGGAACCAAAAACATGTTCTGATCTCGTGCTTTGCAGCGCGAGCAGTACATGACACCAGAACCTGTGTGTACCCGGTACAGAGGAAATCCGGCTGAGGGGCTGGACCATCAGACCTGCTCCAAAGCACCTTGAAGCTGTTGGCACCGTTCCTCCCAAAGATGGTGGGGCGTTGCTCCCATGTCGGTGAGGTTGAGATCCGGGACCTCAGAGGCCGAAGGATGGGATTTATAACACGTGCCAGCGAGACCCCCGACACCACACCCAGCAGATCCCCTTTTCTTTCCCATCAGCATTAAAACAAAACATTGAGGTTCTATTATTTTGTGCCATAACAATAAAAAATCTTCTACCTCTTATTTTTTTCCACTTAGCCTGGACCAGCCATACCCCTTAAAATGTCTAAAAAATTAGACTGCTGCAATATCAAAAAATATATATATTTTATCATTTCATGCTAGATGCACTTTATTTGTTCTGTTGCCGGTTTCTGAGCTACATAAACGACATAAACATAAAAAGCTCAGCGTTGCAGAAGAACATCGCCACCTAGCGTTCGCTTCTGTAATTACAGCACAACGCAACGACATAGATCCCGTACTAGGCTTCGTTTGTAGTTGAACCATAAATATTTCTTTATTTTAAAGAATGAGGACGGCTAAAAGGACGACTTAAGTTCTTTCCGTGAAAGGTTTACAAGTTCTGTCATATTGACATAACATTACTATCTATTGTTATTTGTGTCCTTAAGATGTTATTGTCAAATTTTTCCCCTCAACACTGTGCAACTATTAGTGCATTTAAGTGGGGAAAATCTAAAAAGAAAAAAAGTACTGTTGAACAGTATTAAATGTTTTTGTGTCTTCATTTGTTGGATTTATTGTGTGATTGTGTCTATTATTTATTTTTAAAATATAAAAATGCTGCAATATCTGCGTTTCCATATTTTTTACTTCTCTGTGTGGTGCAAAAAAAAAATTTTGGTCTAGATTTCTCAAGCGTGACAACTGCATGGCGGAGTGTGAATTTTTATGGGATGTCCAACATCGTACAATGTGAACGGGTCGACCAATTATCTCTATTAGTGGATTGGACGTTACGTGACTTTTGACGTGTCAACAGCGCCGCCATTTTGAAAAGTGCTACTTTTGTCCCCAAGCAAGGCTGCTAGCAGCAACAGCCAAACGATAATTCCTATCGTTTCAAAGGCATCCAGTGTTTTGCTTTTGGCTGCTATAGCTATGCTAATGAACACTAAAGACAGCAGGGCATTTCCTTTCACAAGTAAGTAGTAATTTTCATGTTTAGTCATATTAAGATATACCACGTACTGCCTCAGTAACGCAAAGTTGAATCAGGTCGAGTGTTTATCATGAACGAGGTAAAATACACGCTTATTTGAGGCCTACACTATTTACAGCTGTTTGTTTACATGTAAACTCGCACTCCTCAAAATGGCGTCGCCTTCAACACTAGCCGATATGATCTGTCCAGTCCAGTAATAGAGACCACTGGGGTCGACGACCACGGTCACTGGCGACCAAAGACTTCCTGATAGAAAAGTTTTTTAGAAGTCCAGGTATCCTACAGCTCCATCTGCTGACGAGTCAGTTAAAATGCAACGTGACTTTGGGTAATAATGTGACCCAGTGCAATTCCTTTAAAAAAAAAAAAAAAAAGCTAAACATAAAAGAATTTGAGGTCCCTTTTTAAGAACTCGCATTCAGAGTTTTCCTCTTCTCCCAAACCATGTCTGAGACCGTATCGCCCATTGCCTTTTATTTTCAAAGTGTTTTCAACTCAAATAAGTGCTACTACACAGTGGTTTAATTTATGTTTGTTTACACACATCACAAGCTGAAGTCCTACATCCCTCAGTTGATGGCACCAGTGTTCAGTGAATCGTCCTCAAGGCTTCTGCAGGATTTTAGCAGTCTTATCAGATCATTACATCTCACGCAGTACCCACTTTCACTTGGATCTGCTCAATCTTGGGTGTCTTTAAAGAAATGATTGGCAAAGGAGAAAGTGTTCCCAGTCAAGATTCAGGCGAAGAGACCAACTTGGGATGTTAGTTTTGTAAGGATATCATGATGTGTGGTGCTTCAGCCTGACAGCTAAGGTTTGGAGGCTGAGTGTCCCAGGCTGGAGATACAAACGTTATGTACAACAGCTTGTAATGTCTTCATAGTTTTGAATTCTGATTCTTTCTCAGAGTCTCGGAAAGCTTCTTTTATATTTCACTTTTTTTATTATTTTTCTTAAGAACTGCTGAAACTCGATTATTGGAGGCACAGGAGAAAAAAAAATCAAGACATACTTTCTCATCAAACCTCTGAAGTTGACAGCCTATAAATTAATCCCAGAAATCCTGGCATATACCTTAAATAACCTTTTAAACACACCTTTAATGATTACATATACCGTAGTCAAAATAGGATGAGTCAGAATGAAAAGCCGGCCTACTACAGAGGTGTGGCTTTTATTCAAAATAAATATTCAAAAACAAGGCTGACTTACTCTAGTACAGGAGTAAAAGCAGGGAAGTTTGTTTAGTCGATTAAGCTTTTGCTGTGACCTAGTTGATTTTAGAAATCCAGTTAAAGTTAGAGTTCATGGAAAATGTGGAATATATGGACACATCAGACTTCCCATGGTGCTGGTATTACCTGGCCGACTGTGGGAGGTGGCACCTGTTTGAGGTAAAACATTTTAAACATAACTTTTAGATCATGATGTGTTTCTGTCAGCTGCTGGATCTAATGTCGGTCCTCCCCATCCAGGACGACCCTGATAACCCCTTCCACAGTGACAAAATGGAGCAATTGTACCAGACAAACCCAAAAGGTGTTTGTAACATAGCTACACTGAACTGCCGCAACCAGGTTGATTTCTCAGGTATCGTCATGTTCATCACATGAAAGTAAAGATTAATTTTTAAAAAAGGTTTACACATGGTGTTCTTGTGCAGCGATGATACAGACGGACCTCAACACGGGGAAGCAGAGGAGAATCAAACGAGACTTCAACATTGAAAGAAGGTGAGAGAGTTTACGCTCAGCCTCTCATCTGCTGAGTATAGTTTCACACAAAATGAAAGTGAAACTGTCGTAACAGCAGAAACTCATGACTTTCTTCCCACAGCTGTTCCTGTTTCAGTGCTGCGCCTGTTTTCTGGGACAATGTCGATCCATCATTATCACACCAGGTGAGAATAAGAGACAGCTCAAAAGTAAAACTTTAAATCTGCACAAATCTGCCTGGAGATCCACTTCATGATATTCAACCCTGGTGTATGTTAGAGTCAGTTTCTTCTTCCGAAACACCTGGAGCATCACACAATAAGAGAAATGTCTGCGCTTTGTGCAGGTGGCCCAGCAGATTTTATTTGCATTCCCTGATAAATCAGTGATGAGGAACTTTATTAAGCTAAATGTTTTGTGACAACCAGCTGCTGCAGAGACAATACATCCAAGACTTGTGTCAGTTTGTCAGTCAACTAAACTAGTGTTCACAGTTGAATAAATATAGACAAATGTTGGTCATAGTGAGTCTAGGTACATACAGTCTTAAATATCATTATTTGTTTTGCAAAAGTGAAGTGTGTGTGTGTGTTTGGGGACGGGGGCTACAAGGTCGATTTGTTTTTAGTTCTCTCCATCAATCTCAGGTCCTTGGGAAGAAATTCTTTCAGTTCAATTTATTAAATTTTTTTGGTTTTGTTTTGTTTTTCTCTTGAGATGATCTCACCAGATTTTAATTGGATTTTATCTGGACTTTGACCAGGTCATCCCAAAAGTTTAATTGTCTTATTTTTCAGCTATTCCAGCGTAGATTTGCTGCTGTTACTCAGATCTCGGTTCTGCTGACTCTAAAAGGTTCTAGTACACAGAAGAGCTCATGGTGACTCACGGACCAGAATCTGTCCAGGTCCATTTGCAGTACAACAGCCCCAAATTATAACCCCTCCACCACCGTGCTTGAAAGTGGTTATGAGGTGTTTCTGTTGAAAGGCTGTGTTAAACATGAAGACTAAACTTCCAAACAAACTGTGATTATTCCATCTTCTTCTACTGGTGCTCTCATGGACTTTAACATTTAACATAACCAGTAAGACCTTTAGGGTCGGAGATATCTAGCTTGATTTCTTTTTTATTTCTCTGACCCTTACATAGTCTGGCCTTTGTAAACTCTTTACAGATTGATATGGAACAGTTGTTTCTCCAAGATCATTGCTTATGTCTTTCCCTTTTGTCATTATGTTAACACACACACGAATGCTCCAGACCAGCAAACATCCTAATACATCAGGTCTGCAGACTTGGTTGTGATCAAATCCTGACAAAGTGAAGATTAGCTGCACCAGAGTTTTCATTTCTAAAAGAAAGAAAATAAAACTGAGGAGTTTAATGTGTGTGTTTGATTTGTTTTAAAGCTTATCCCTCTGAGTAAACTCAGTCCTGAATACAAGACTGTGGCGGAATATGTGAAGAATGACGGGCTTCTCGACAAATCCATCAGTTTCATTTACAGGATACAGAACTTGGACCTCTGGGAATTATACTGCAGGTAAAAAAAGAAGTATGTTTTATGTTGTATTGTCTTTTCCCTTTTCATTATTTACCTTCCCTGTTACCAAAAAAAAAACAACTGTGTTTACAACACAGGAAGAAGAAACAGCTTATGAGGATTCACAATGTCAAAGAGATTCAAGAGAGACGACTTTTCCACGGGACTGACAGTAACAATGTTGACAGCATTTGCAAATACAACTTTGACTTACGGTTGGCTGGACAACATGGGAGTGCATATGGTAAAGGTAAGTTAACTAAAGAGCCATTCATTTTGAATTAGAGAAAATGACTCCTGTTCTCCCTCTGATTTGAGTTTGTCTTCATTTAGGAATATATTTCGCCATTCATGCATCATATGCAGACCAATACAGCTCCAACAGCATAAATCTACAACCAAGAACTCACGGCTTCCACTCTGGAAACATGAAAACAATGTTTTTGGCTCGGGTCATGGTTGGGAAATCAACTGCTGGTAAAAGTGACTTCCTAAAACCTGACCATGGAAGTCTGGATAACACTCATGACAGCTGTGTGAATTATATCAACCACCCCACAATATTTATCATATTTGATCAAAATCAAATATATCCAGAATATTTGATTCAGTACTGGGAATGAGTCCAGCATGTTGGAGACACATATCTACCTCAGACTGTCAGAATTCAAGTTTTCACTACATTGTCTATTTCAAATCTTCCCTGGCAGCTGCAGCCTTGGCGATAGCCAAGCCAAAAACCCACGTATGAGAAGAATATGACGAAGCCATGGAAGGTGACTCAATCAGTTCGTAGAAGATTCTGGTAAACCATCAGGTGGATCACCAACACTGTGAATAGGTTGGAGTGCTGTTGACCTAAACAGGGGATGTCGTCAGCAACTGGAAGGAATAGTTTGAGGATCTTCTCAATCCCACCAATTTGTTCTCCAAAAAGTGAACTGGGTCTGTAGACCTGGGTGGTTATGAACTCCAAGCCTGCAAGGTTCTTTGGGTGGAGCATCTGTTCCTTAAGGCTTTGGATGTTGCAGGGCTGTCTTGGTTGACATGTCTGCAACACCCCATGGAAGTTGGGAGCAGTGTCTCCACACTTCAAACTGGGGTGGTGGTTCCCCTTTTTAAGAAGGGGGACCAAAGGGTGTGTTCCAGTTACAGAGGCCCACCCGATAAGGTGTTGGAGCAGAGGAGCTTGTTGGCAGTCAAACCTCAAACTTAGGTGGCAAACATCAGGCTCTGTGCTGGCTGTAGACCACTGGACCAGTTCTGTACCCTTTCTAGGCTCTTACAGGGGGATGGAGAGTTTACCCAACCAATCTTCATGTGCTTTGTGGACTTAGAGCAGTGTTTCCCAACCCTGTTCCTCAGGGGACACTGCTCTGCACGTTTTAAATGTTTTTCTGCTTAAACACACTTGATTGGATCACCGTCAGCTTGTCATCAAGGTGTACACAAGTCTGTCAGTGGCCCACTAATTTGAGCGAAGTGTGACAGAGCAGAGCAACATCTAGAATGTGCAAAGCAGTGTGCCCAGAGGAACAGGATTGGCGAAGACTGACTTAGAGAATACCTTTGACTGTATTCCTCAGGAAATCATGTGGAAGAGTGCTCTTGGAGTTCAGGTTACACTGAGTTAGGATAAGAATCCTGTCAATCAGCTAGATGTGATTCACCAGAGTATAGTTAGGGAGAAGGGAGATAAGGCATGGGAGACACCAGATGGCAGTATGGGCCTGGATGCAACAGATCTTGGAGAGCTTGGAAACATGGAAGGTGGGGTGGATGTGGTGGAGGAAGCTTCAGGCATACATTAGACAGGTTGAGAACTCTGGAGATGGGAAAGAGTCAGATGAAGCAGGAAGCCAATTTGTGGGACTGGACGTTCTCGGAAATATCATGGGTTGACAGCTAGATGCCTTGTCTGACACAGTAAGGGGTAGTCCAGGACCAATGGCAATCCACCTGGTGCTTCAGCATGACAGCTAAGCTTTTGAGGCTGAGTCGCATTCTCTTCCAGGTACACCAACACCAGTGAATGAAGGCTCAGGCAGAGGGAATACCAACATCGATTTCCTGGGCAGTAAACAAGGAGGGATGAAAGGCCATGCAACACAAGAAAGGTGACAGTTCTGTGGAGGCAGATGGGAATGTATTAGATGGGTTCTCAACCTATGACATGTAGGTGTGTTTGACACCGGCATGGCAGGTGCGCTGACCTTGGTTTGTTCTGTAGAAAAAGATCTGGGAGAAGTAGAGGTGGAGGATGAGGAACAGGGGGAGCTTGAGTCATCTGGACTTATCAGATTTACACAACCAATTCTGGAAAGTCCCCAGACATGACCACTAGGGCTTTACTGGGGACAGTACTGGGCAGCACCGTTCACTGCTTCTCAAGCATGATGCTGTATTGCTGAAGTTACCTGGCGTAATGGTGTGAAAAGCTGGTTTTATAAGCAGACCTTGGTAAGATATGAGCAGCACAGTTTATTGAGGGAATCTTTCACAATGTGAGCTGGGTGGTGGTTGAATGCAGAGACCCTGGTGGTCTGATCCTCGACTGAAGAAGCTGGCTCTGGAGACGTGGAACATTACCTCTTTGGTGGAGAAGGAACCTGAGCTGGTGTGTGAGGTCAAGAAGTTCCAACTAGATATAGTCTGACTCACATCAACACATGACTCAGACTCCTGGGTCCAATGGTGGGGGAGGATGCCGGTCAGACCTGGCAGACGCAAAAGTATTGTGACAGTCTGTTGGGACGACTGGCAATGTCCTCTGTCAGAGAAAGCTTCAACTTCCATCTCCAACAGAACTTCAGCACTGAGCTCTGAGTCGGTGAGGGAATACTTTAAGGTGGGATTGAGGAGGTCTTCAGAGTCTTTGAACTTGGAAGTGGGCTCATCTACCTCTGGGGCTGCAGTCACCTAGGTGGTGGAGAAACTCCTCGGTGGCAAGATAACAGGGGTGAATGAGATCTGCCCTAAGTTCCTTAGGGCTCTGGATGTTATGAGGCTGTCTTGGCTGACACGCTTGTGCAACATCACGTGGACAGAGGCAACAGTGCCCCTGGATTGGCAGACTGGGGTGTTGGTCCCCATCTTTAAGAAGGGGGACAGAAGGGTGTTCTCCAACGACAGAAGGATTACATTCCCTGGTAAGGTCTCCCTGGTAAGTTCTGTTCAGGGGTACTGGAGAGGAGGGTCCACAGGATAGTTGAGTCTCGGATTCAAGAGGAGCAGTGTGGTTTTCATCCTGGCTGTGGAGCAGTGGACCAGCTCTACACCCTCAGCAGTGTCCTGGGGAGGGCATGGGACTTTGCCCAACCAGTCTACATGTGTTTAGTGAACCTGGAGAAGGCTTTTGATCATGTCCCTTGGGGACTCATATGGGGGGATTTTCCAAGAGTATGGGGTGCGAGAATCCTTTATACGGACTGTCCGGTCCCTGTCCCTCCAGTGTCAGAGTTTGGTCCGTATTGTTGGTTGTAGGTCAGACTCGTTTCCTGTGGGGGTTGGACTCCATCAAGGCTGCCCTTTGTCACTGATTCTGTTCATTAGTGTCATTAGTGTCAAGGCCTACACCACCTTCTTGTGTTTGACTACCTCCCCCTTGTTATTATGTATGGTATATACATATATGCTCTGTTATCATGTGCTTGGGATTGGGCATCTATTTACCTATTGCTGTCTCTATCTATCTCTCTATCTCTCTTGCCTTCAGGTAAGCGTCCCACCTCCCTGCTGTCCCAATTCCAAGTAGTCAGATGGTCATTCAGTCAGAATTCCTAGACGGAGCCGAGGAGTGGAGGGGTTCTGGTTTGGCGACCTCAGAATCGGATCTCTGCTGTTTGCAGATGATGTGGTTCTGTTGGCCTCATCAAGCCAGGTCCTTCAATTCTCACTGGGGTGGTTCACAACCAAATGTGAACCAGTTGGGATGAGATCAGCACCTCTAAATCCAAGACCATGGTCCTCAGTCAGAAAAGGGTGGAGTGCCCTTTCCGGGTCGGGGCTCATGTACTTCCCCAAATGGAGAAGTTCAAGTATCTCGGGGTCTTGTTCACATATGAGGGAAGAATGGAGTAGGAGATCGATAGGTGGATTGGTGCAGCATCCACAGTGATGTTCACTCTGTATCGTTCTGTCATGGTGAAGAAGGAGCTGACCCAAAAGGTGAAGCTCTCAATTTACCAGATAGTCCACGTTCCTACCCTCATCTGTGGTCACAAGCTGTGGGTAATGACAGAAAGAACTAGATTGTGGATGCAAGTGGTAGAAATGGGTTTCCTCCGTAGGGTGTCCGGGCTCGCCCTTAAAAATAGGGTGAGAACTTTTTCATTCCAGGAAGACTCCAAGTAGATTCACAGTTCAGGTATCTGTTGAGGATGAATCCTGGACACCTCCCTGGGGAGGTGTTTGGGACATGTCCAACTGAGAGACTCAAGACAGACTGGAGAGATTTTATCTCTTAGCTGGCTTGGGAATGCCTCGGTCTTCTCACAGAAGGGACAGAGGAGGTGGCCAGGGAAATGTCCTTGCTGAGGCTTCTACCCCCTTGACCTGAACTTGTATAAGTGCTGATTGGATTATTTCAAACCTCTTCAACCTTCCAGTTCCATTTCAAACCAATTCGAATTGTAAAAGTATATCATGCACTCAATGAATATTGTTTTTGTGGCTGTCATCATGTGTACATGGGCTTAGTTGTTTCAAAACAAGATCACATCCTCATATTTATTTAACTGGTTTGGTGAGGATCCTTACTGAATTCTTTCACTTTTGTTTATATTAAAGTTATGACCACAGATTAAGATTCACAAAGATTTTTTAAATAAAAAAATAAAAAACTTGAACAAACCAAATAAGCCTCTGCATGTGTTCATTGTTTTCACTTTTTCTTTGAAAGTGGTTTATAAACCCAAGCTGAAATTCAGCTTAAATGGTCTCGATCTACTTTCCAATAGAAGAGTCTTTAACAAAATGTTGTTCGCGTACACACTAGATGCGTCGTGACCATTCAGCTGGATGATGTAACGTCCAGTGAACTGTAGGTTTTATACATCATGGTGGCAGCATAACTTTCATCAAAAGTTGAGGAATTTTTAACTTTTTCCCCTTCACTGCAAACGTCCACCCATTAAGTCCCTGCTACTCCAGACATCAACTTTACTTCTTTATGTTTATTCACCAACGACTGAATGAAGTTGTCATTAACCAGAGATAGTGAAGACTTGTGCCCCATGAGGTGGGTGAAGGCGACCGTCTGCAGGGAACGATTGTGCCTACGTACGATCACTGTGAATGCTCAACTGAAGGGTGGAGGCAGAATAAAGACAGCACATCCATCCATTTTCTGTACCCGCTGAATCCATCTACTGGGTCACGGGGGTCTGCTGGAGCGTATCGCAGCCCATCGCAGGCAAGAGGCAGGGGTCCACCTGGACAGGTGACCAGTCCATCACAGTAAAGACAGCACATTTCTACCATAATCTTAGTGAAAATAGATGTTGATCGATTTAAAATACTAGTACACAAATATACGGAGTAGTCATAGCAACAATGGCTATGTTTACTTTTGAACCATTTAAACTTTTATTTAAGGAGGTTAAATAACTGCACATGCTCTCTGAGTCATGGGTAAAATAATCTTCATGAGTAATAACACATCAAAAGTTCCTGAAAACCTTCGGGCTCTCTCAGTGTGTGTAGTTTCACTGCTTGATAAATAAACACTCTTAGTGTACGCCCTAATTATAAATACCATTCGGCATCATCTCCCTGACCTCACCAACTGTTGTCACCGCCCAGAAACTTCAGAAGATAAGCATGTACTGCAGCTTTATTTTTAGTTGTACCTGGCTCGAAACTTGATGTGCCTCCACAAGCCCGTTTACCCTGAGGGGTTCATTCACTTCCTCCACTCACAAGTGTGTAGAAAGGAAACCGGTTGTACTTCGCGGTGATGATCAGCAGAGGGCGCTGTTGTCACGAGAAAGCGTAGAAATGACTATCAGGAGAAGAACAACTCACGAGTGGGTCCTCAGTTTCAGATGAAAGTCAGTGACCTATGTTTTGTTCAAAGTCAAATAATTTATAGTAGTAACATCTGTTATATATAGCAACAAATATTGCTATAGTAATAAATAACAGTAATATTAAAAGTTGAAAGAATAATAATTATAGTCCACCCAAAACAACTCCTGCCAATCAAAAATGCTGCAGCCAGAAATCTAATCCATCCATCCATCCATCCATCTATCCATGTACCACAATGCTAAAAGGGAAAGAAATAAGCAGCGTCTCAGAGAAGAAGCTATTTTGGTACACATCAGTCTAAAATAAAAGATAAAACATTTTATGATTCAACATTCTGGAGTAGGAAAGATTTTTCATGAGTGAAAAATTAAAACAGCTGCCAGTTTCCCAGAAGCTGATCTACCAATAAATTTACTTTAAAGTCAAACAACACATGCTTGTAGAAATACAATTAAAGAAAAAAAAACTAAATATGAAAATCTACAATTCCACACTTAAAAGACTAAATAATTATGATTAGTTGCCAGGTTTGTCAAAAGAAAGAGTCTTTTAATATATTTAAACTTTTATTTTAACCAATCAAAGTTACAGAAGAAATGTTTCATACTTGCCACAGTTGGAGCTGTTGGCCTTAGTGTCCAGGATCTTGTTTGGTGGAAATGCAGCTTCGGAGAACATCTCAGCAGAAACACCTGGAGACTTTAAGAAAGCTCTGCCGTGAAGAAGAAGTGGCCAAAAATCCTCTACAAACACGAGAGACTCATGAAGTCATCCAGTTAGTGACGACTTCAAGTTACAGCTGCTGAAGGTGGATCTCGTGCAGTCATGGGGGGACTTAGTATTGCCCACATGATTTTTTGTTTTCTTTAAATGCTCAATTTTGATCAAATATTAATGGCAAGATAAAAAAAAAGTTATACCTTTTTTAATCTGAAGTTCTATTTTAGTAATACTAAGACAAATTATAAGATAATTTCATATTTTTAAATAAAGACGAGGATTGAAAAAGAAGTTCAGACTGCAAGGATAAAGCAGTGAATGTTTTAAATCAAAATGAAGTTTATATATATAACACAGGTGTTATGTACATGCAGCTGCACACAGATCAGACAGAGCCTTCTCCAGAACCAGAACAACGTCTGTGTCAGAACAGCGAGTCGACTTTTATGGGTCCTGTGGGCACGACCGACAAATTCAATCTCACAGATGTTTCAAACAGACCTCCTTTTTTCTGAGTGCAATGAATAAATGTCATTGTCTGGGTTATTTTCTCGGGGTAAAAACCCCACATTCTCACTGATTCACACGAGCTTTGAGCATGACGGAGTTTGAATCTGGATTGTGATTTTAAAACCAGTTTAAAGTCATTCTGTAGTAATACCACTTATGACCACATGGGGGCAACATTTCACAAGGATGTTCAAGAGTCAGACACAATAAAATGTTCCTCTCAGTGATCTTCCTCGACCTGCCGGACCGTCTTCACTCAACAACTGGCCCGTCTATTAACCCAGCAGGTGTATACGCCCCCATGTGGTGAGAAGTGGTATTGCTACAAAAAGATCCATATTTCAGCACCCAGGACTCAAAACTTATTTGAGAATCCCAGTAAAACTGAGAAAGTCCTGGAAACTAGAACTAGATGGTTATTTATGCACATTTTTGATGTTTTATTCAGCTTGATCTTTCATAACTTTTTCCTCAAGAAGACTTAATTGGCATCTGTTCAACATGCTTGAATGAAACTGGACTTTTATGTAAATTATCACTGGAGATGGTATCCAGCTCTGTCATTGTTTGTTTATTTCACCTGCTGCATGCATCACTGAGACTTTTATGGTTCTGCAGCCACATTTCATCGTCCGTCTGACTTTCTCAGTAAAAACTATGTACGTATATTACTCATGATGCAGTACTACTTTAACTGGTGTGAAAATGCTTGTTAGTCAGTTTTAGGAATCAGGAGATGAAGCTATCGTCACGGAAACCCAACGGCAGCATCGTTCTGCTCCATACTCACCGAGACAGCCTCAGTCTGGTTTCAAATGTCTTTTACTGTCCACCGCTGCAGTTGGCTCGACATCATCAATCAATCTAACCTTATTTGAGCACTTTTCATAAAGCTGGTGTGACAGAAAGTGCTTGCTCGTTGTAACTGCCATCACTCTTGATTTGTCGTCCGCAAATCGGCAGAATCAGAAGTACGAAGGTCCAGCTCGTGATGTTTTACTGGTCTCATGCTGCACAGATCTGCATCTGGGTCTCTGCACCAGACCTGAACTACATTCAGGACTAACCTTTGACCTTTTCTCCTATATTTTTTTTTCCAGAACTACTTCAGCTCAGACACATTTGTAGGACGTTTGGTCTTTTTAGGTCGTTCCACAGCATCTCTGGGGGGTTTTAAAGTCTGGGCTCTGCTGCTCTTCCTGAAGCCACTCTGTGGTGGATTGACCTTCAAATGTTCCTGCTGCTCCACCCAACTTCTGCGAAGCTTCATCTGGTGGACAGCCAGTCCGACGTCACCCTGCAGGATATTTGGGGATCAAAACTCCCCGATTCCTCTTGGTTCCACGTCGAAGCTGGTGCCAAACTTCATGAAGAACTGGAACATTTCTATTATAGACGTGTTTATGAAAACGGACTCGAGACATAAGACATTTATTTTGAGATGCAACGTTACGACAGTCGTGTGTAGCAGCGTGGCGGTTGCAGCTGAAGTGGAGATACTGGTGTCACCGGAAAAAGGTTGAAGGTTAAAAAAACCTGTGCAGGTGTACCTGCCTCGCCACTGAAACTTGATCTGGCGTTAAGAGTCGTATGAAAGAGCAGAATCCATAACGGCATCAGTATTTACAAAACCAGATCAGTTTCCATCCCTAACGATGGCAACTGATCCGGGCCAGGAGGTGGCGAAGAAACCCAAATCATGGTGCGTCCTCCGCCATGCTTCACTGTTAGGATTATGATTTTTTAGCTTTTGCTGGTATTGTGTCATTTTTGGAGGACAATGTTAAAAATTTAAACTTTTATCCTTTTTGTTTTCCAGCAGCAGACTTCCAGGGTCTTCTTCTGCATACATCCTGTAGGTGGTGGCGTTCTACCACGCCTGGTCAATGATTCACATCTGGTCGACTCATGAAGAGTCTCCAACCCTTCAGATGTTCCTCGTGGGTTCCTCGTCACCTCAGGGCGAGTTTATGATCAAATTAGATCAAAAGGTAAAGAAATCGAGCGCGGAACATCGGTTTGCTTCTCTGACTTTTTCTCACCTCTGCATCTGTGGCGTTTTCGTAGATGTTTAAGCTCGACGGTGCTGAAATGTTTCCAAGTTTGAGTTTCAGGAACGTAAACGGCAGCTCTGGGAGTTTTCAGACTAGCGGGAGTCTTCGTCTTCGTTGGATGTGGCGTTCCTGTCGCTCCCCGACCGTCGTGGGCCGTTCAGAGACTGAACTTCAGTCAGAGGAGATAATAAAAGAACAGCAGAAATGGCTGCTATGGCTTTTGATTAGGATTGCCCCTCCCCCACCCAACCACCCACCCCACCCCTGTGTCTGGATCGCAGCCAAACACTCGCTCTCCAGACATCCCGGATTCCCATAAATACTCCGATTTCATCCAGCCGCGCAGGTGTTGGAAGTTGAGCAGAAAAACTCAGCGGAGCAGAAAAAGTCATCATTTTAATTCTGAACAAAAAAGTTCACTGTTCTTTTACAAAAACACCAAACATTTCCTGCTACGAGTTTCCGATAACTTAAGAACATCAAACATCACTTGTGTCGGAGGTCTCTCTGTGTCACAGATCTGGGTTTCTGTGGCAGGAATCACAACCTGATGTCCCTGAGCAGAGAGGGTGGGCGGGTGGGAGGGTAAGTGGGTGGGTGGGAGGGTAAGTGGGCCGATGACACACACAGGCACAATGTTCACATGAAAAGACACGTATTAATAAATTAAATCCCATCATTTGATCACAAGACATTAAAGATCAATTGTTGACACGAGGAAGGAAAGACACGAGGAGCGACGGTTCTGGGGTGGCACGAGAGGTGCGAGGAGTCCAGCTTTGGCACCGCTGACGGGTTTTCTCACCAGAACTTTAACAAGCACAGACGTTTAAAACTGGAGGAAATCTGACCCCACGTGACCCCACATGAGCCCACATGGACGATGGGGGGGGCTGGCGTTGTCGGCTTCGCTGTGGACAAAACGTCCTTCACAGGACGAGTAGAAAGTGGTATCAAAAGATGCAAACTGAGCTTGGTGCGTTTCCGTCGCCATGGAAACCGCAGGAGCTGGAATAACAGACTGAAAATACAACAAACTGAAAGCTTTCACAAGTCCTATCCATCGTAAGAGAAGTCCTTGCTCTGGTATGAGGTTTTCTGGTGATTTAAAAAAGGAGTATAGCGTCAAACTGCAACGCCTCCTTTGCAGGAAGTGGACATCTTGGACGTGCCGTAGCCAGAAACCGTCTTGGTACCCAAACACAAACATCACAAACATTTCCAAAGCATTCGGCTCGCTGGAGATGGTGGCATTTTAGAATTCTTTTTAAATTTTACACCAAAACTGTGACGGAAACGATTCAAACTGTCAGCTCAGGACGGACGGCGAAGCCAAAGAGGTCCTCGTCAACCAAACTGGAGACAATCCGCTTAGTTTTGTGCTCGTAGCTACAAAAACAACCTCCGACTGTAGACCAGAGATGCTCTCAGGTGTCTTTGTAACTCCACAGCCTCCAAATTATGAACAGAACATCGAAGGGTTTCCCACAGAAAGGTTTCCTCTTTCAAATCGGGTTTTCTGAGCAGATTTAAACAGATTTATTCCAGACGTGAAGCTAAGCTAACTAGCCACAGTTAGCCAGGCAGTGAAGGTAGCTTGTAGCTAGTTAGCTTGAAGGCTGTCTTTCTTGCTTTATTTAATAAAAGTCAAATCTCTGAAGAGTTTTAGTAGTCTGAGCCATCATATTGCACCTGCGGTGTCGGGCAGAACCGGCCCGTAAACCCCGAACATGCCAAGCCTCAAAGTGTCGTTCACAAGCACAGCAGGCTGAAGGAAATGTTCCGTCGCTACATGGAGGTCCTGGCCTCCAGGTCTCTTCTCCGAGATCGCTGGGAAACAGTGCAGCCGTGCTCTCGGGTCACGGGTCGCTTTTCTGTACCCCGAGTCCGTGTTTAGTCCCGAGTCCCTGTCGCTCCATGATGTTCCACAGCTTGCGCAGGTTGGACTGGGTAATGGCGTCGTCGGGTTTGAGCTGCAGAGCCCGCAGGTAGTTGGCCTCCGCTTCTGGAAGTTTCCCGTTCAGGTGGAGGATGGCACCGAGGTTCATCAGAGCCGCTGGGTTCTGGGAAAAAGGGGCGGAGCAGAACAGAAGACGGCAAAAACGATGAGTGACGCGAGGTGCTGCGGTACCGAGTTACTACACTCGTGGAAATGCTCTGAGCAACATACGTTAAACTTGTTTTTCTCAGTTATACATTTAGATAAGATACATATCCTAGGAACCCTCCTTGTTTTATTAACTTTATTAAAATAAAGTGAAGGAGACATTGTTGCTCAAGTTGACTGTAAAACGGCGTTTTTATGCTTTTCCGTGTTTTCTGACTCCTCAACAGTTTTATTTAGACAAGTTCTCTTCGATTTGACAGGAGGATCAAAAACTCAAATATCTGGTTTTTACTCTTCTTTAAGAGAAAGCAAACTTTTGGAGAGTTTTTTTTAACATCAGCTCTCTATGACATCATAGAGGACAGGATTTCCTTATATGGTCATATTCTTAAGCCAGTGTGGATCCACAGGAGCTAAAGCTTCAGCTATCATGTTAAAAGTTTGTTTTCCATGTTGGTGGATATTCAACATTTCTGTTTGTGTATTTTGTTTTAATCTTCAAGATGTCTCCTATCAAATGTATTTTAGTTGAAAAGGAGAGTTGGCTGACCACAGATCAGTGGATGTAGTTTGTTTTTCTGAGCTTCCAGAAAAGCATGTGTTTGTTTTTTCCCAACGCTTCATGAGGGATTGTTTTATGGATGAAGTCCAAAACACTAAAAAAACTAAGGCTTAAAGAGTGTTTAAGTGCATCTCAGGTTAAAAAAAAATTGATTGAACTATGTGGAGTTAAAAGTATTTTGTCTGAGAGCTTTTCATTAGCTTTTCCTTTGCTTGACTGCAGATTTTTTTTATATAGTCGACATTTTTGAACACTTCCTACACTTTAACGTAGGCCTATAGAGAAAAACACATAATCCATAATATTACTCAATAATAACCATGATATTTTCCAAATACAGACATCTGGCTGTTATCTGTGCTGTTTATTCTGGCTTAAATAAATATGAAAAGATTTCTTGTTAATCTGTTGAAAACGTGCGTTCCTGACCACCAACAGTAACTCTGAACTCAGGAGCAGTAATTTCTGCCTGTCGGCAGGCCTCCAGGAATTCGACCAATCAGAATCCACTTGATCTGAATCTGCTCGTTTTTGGGATGAGCTTCCAGGTGTTTTCAGCTTCAAAAAGCTGCTCTAGAGATTAAAATGAGGATAATATGCCCACCTTAAGGGTATTTAAGGATTCATAAATATCCCAGTAAAGATCAAAGTTTCCCCTTGGAAAGCGCCGCTCCACACTAAAGGTAGCTGCAGACTGCGTGTGGGCCGGCCGGCCGGCCCTCAGAACTTTTCATGATGTGGATGAACAAGCCCCTTTCATCAAAGTAACTTTATGTTAAGTTGCAAAGTGAAACCATCTGCTCTGAAACGGTGAATGACATGTGGGAAGCTTTACAAAGTCGCAGCGAGCCGTGACTAACAAACACTCCCAAGTCTCATCCTACAAGTCGTCAGCACCTCGCCCCCCCAGAGCCCCGCGTCCCTGCTGCATGATGTATTAGTTAGCGACTCGGAGACGAATTCGCCGCTCTTTATTTCCTCCACAAACAGAAACGTTTGCGTCTTCTCAGCGATGACATTTCGCTGGTTTATGTCCCAGTCTTCAAAACTGAGCCAGAACCCGTCGCTCCTCCTCATCCGAAGGAAATAAACTCTTACACAGCTGCCATGGTTCAAGCCATGACTTTCAGCAGTTACATGTTAAGCATTTTCAAACCCCCGATCCGTTTCATGTTCCACGTGAGCTCCTTTTATGGACACAAGTCAATAAATGTGGTACTGTGCCTTCCCGTTGCTACGGAAACCAAACGTCCATCCATAAAAGCGGACGCTGAAAGCTTCAGAGATGTAACTTTTGACTCCAGGGGAACAACGTGAGCTCGTCCAGTTCTTCCCGATCCGAACCGAAGCGCTTCCACAGTGGGTAAACATCACCTTTTCAGCTCCGACCGCGACATTAAATTCAGAGCTGAAGCTCTGAGAGGGTAAACAGAAGAAGCTCTCTCCAGCGCCTTCGTCGCCATTCCCGGCACGTAGAGCCGGAGCTGAATTTTTCACGAGCTAAAAGCTTGTTGGACTAAGCTGATGTTTGAAACGCGGCAGACGTGTGCAGGGAAAACGTCAGAGACAATCCTGATAGATGGAGGAAGCACGCCGCCTGTCTGAAAGGGCTTTCACGCTGATGTACGCTAAAAATACAGGAAGTCACAAATAAAATGGCTATAACGGCTTTTCTCCTCTTTACTTCACTTTTAAGGCTTAAACGGGACATAAACAGACGGGAACATCTCAGCTGAGACCAGGCGACGAGCTTGTGGTTCCTATTTATCAGATGGTTAACCCTTTAATGCCTGATGGATCAGAACCACCCCATAAAAAAAAAAGCTTTATACAAACCAAAAAATTATAAAAAATATAAACAACTAAATAAAAAATACATGAACCTATCTAATGTATTTCTAGTGATAGGAAAAATAATTATTTAGAAACTGTTAAATACAAAATTGGAAGTGTTTTTCATTTCGATATGTAATCACTGTGATTATGACCGAGGTTCAAAGGTCTCAGAAATGTCTAAATCAAATTATTATTATTGACTTAAGTAGATAAAAGTGATTTTAAAAACGTTTAGTGGCAAACTACAAAAACGGAGCTGAATGTTGTTGAAGTAGTTAATAGAGAGATTTAAGATAAATTATCTGAAATAAACCCTTAACCTCACTGTTAACTTGATAAAAGGAATTTAGTGAGAAGTTCAGGGTCCTCCTCCATTCATTTGATTAAATCTAATCAAACTTTATTTATACAACACAGAGAGCTTATGAAACTATTATTTCATTATCAGTTCAAACGAACACGTTCAGGACGTGAAGACGGATTTGGGCTCAACTGACAGGACTGACGGGTTTTTTTTATTAAAAGGTTCGGAGACAAAGATTCAACGCGACTCGGCATTTGCTGAAATCTGGCGGGACGGAGCGCAGTTTGATGTTTATGCTGAGCTAGCGTGGGCGTCGCCGGGGGCGTTGCCGGGGGCGTTGCCGGGGGCGTTGCCGGGGGCATCGCCGGGAACCACGGCGGGAACCACGGCGGGAACCACGGCGCTGTGACGTGCCGTGAGGATGATGGGTGATGGTTACGACGTCGTAAACTGACATCTGTACTCACATCTGGTCTGAGGCCGGCTGCGCGTTCATACTGTCTCTCTGCTGCCTCGTTCAGGTTGGCCTGTCTGAGGAGAAACACGGACAAAAAAACAGTTGAAACCACTAATTATTCTTTTTTTTACCACTTCTAACTGCTTTAATCATGAATTAACAAATCAGCAGAGGTTTAATCCAGTTTAATCCTGTTTGACTGAATATTAAGCTCAGTCTGAATACTTGAACCGGTTTCCAGGAATCCTGGATCAAACTGAGTTATTTATGACGGAAACATCAGATTGAACTGGTGAAACTAGTATTTCTGTTCATTTTTCACATCTGGGATGGAAAAAAAAAATCACACGGCTCCTTCCAGACCAGACCTTTTCCAGGTATGTCTGGGTAAAACGTGGCAGAGGAAGAGGAGGGTTGAGGTGCCGGACCGGGCCGCCCGAAGTCCTGAACCGTCACCTGGAGATCATCTGAGCAGGACTTGGAGGAAAAAACTGGTGCAGAGCGTCAGGTCCGAATGAGACAAAACAAAAAAAAACACCTGAAAACGGAAGGTTTCAGTGTTCCAGCTGTTTTTTTGTTTGTTTTTTCCAGCTGTTTTGAAACTGCGTCTCTGCTCCTGAGCTGAAAACATCTTCCTCTGGGTCGACACAGAAGACGACTGATTTCTCTCTGATCATCATTCTTGGAGGAATAATTCATGAGTCAGCACTTAAAAAAGGATGCCAGTTTGGGTTTTTTCTCTTTTAAAAGTTTGATCAAACACAGATAAAGAGAAAGTTTTGAGGATGTTGCTGATGCCAAAAATACTTAAAAATATAGAATATTTATCAGAAAGAGTTCATCTCCTCCATACGTGGAAATTTATGCAAAGATCACATGAACCGGGCTGTTTCATATTTATAAGGCCTGGAGGTGAGGAAACCGTCCCTTCAGGGTGCCGCGGTCGCTCCGGATCAGCGCCTGGTATCACACGGGTCTTCTGCCGTCCTTCCTGGTTTTGTTTGGTTTGGGAACTTGCTGGAAAGTCGTTTAATAGCGGATAAAAAGATCCAGGAAGTGAAGTTCCGTTTGGGATCCGAAGGGAGAGGATTGTCTTTCTGAGGAGGGAAACGATGCTGCTGTTACCCGGCAACCGCAGAGGCGTGAACGGATGAACTGGGGAAAAAAAAAACGGGGCATCATCTTCATCAGCAGAGCAGCTTCGGCAGGTGTCGGCCGCGTCCTTGAACCCTAACCTGTTTGGATCTGACGTCACTGAAGAGTCTCGGAGCCGCAGCGCCGGAGCGCCAGAGCACCGGAGCACCGGAGCACCGTCCGCCATGTTGGTTTAAAACCCCGGCCCAGTTGGACGTGTTCAGCTTCTCCTCAGCTGCGAGAAGAAACGATGACTTTTCCAGATATGTGCAGCAAAAACAAATCAGGGTCCATCCTCCCAATATTCCCCCCAGTTTCAGGAAGTGCACCACGTTCAAAGTCTCTCGTGACACTTCCTCAGATTTATAAGCTGTCGGTGGGCGAGCTCGCCAAGGTTTTTTCTCCAGTGGGTTCTTTACTAGAACCGGACTGGGACCGGATTTCTGTTTATGTGTGTACTATAACGAACCTTTAATGGCAGCTGTCTTCACTGAGAGGACTTTTAAGGTCATTTATATTTATTAAAAAACTTAAGGAAACCTGAAACGCTGACTCAGCACGGCGGGATTTCTGACACAGTTGGAGGAAGTTTTGGTTTTGTTTTTTTTTCGTTTTTGGCCGAACCTGAGCATGTGGGCGGCGCTGAAGACCACGTCGAACTCGGAGCGGTCCAGCTCGGCTGCCCTCTCCGCCATCTCCGCGGCCTCTCCGAGACGGGACTGCTCCAACAGGAACTGACCTGCACGGGAAGAGGAAGTGAAACGTGACGTCACGCGGCGATGACGGCATCAGAGCGCGGCTTCGGCGCTAAAAAGGTCTCAAAAAAAAAAAAACAACTGTGGAAAATATAATGACATATTTAACAAATAAAGACTAGTTTTTTTAGTGGTGGGACATCAAGAGTCTCGGATGTGTCAAAAAGTAGTTTTTGTCTTTAAATTTAAACTTTTATACCTCTGCTGACCACTGACACAAAAATCCATAAAAAAAAATCTATGTTATTGATAATTCTTAAAAAAATGCCACGTACTTCCACTATGAATTTACATCCAAATGTCACTTTTTGGGTTTTTTTAATTAAACGAGTGGCATCACGTGTTCACACCGGCATGTAAAGGGTTAACCCCTTAACCTAGGAAATATAAAATAATACACAGAAAAATTATAACTCCAATTACAGCCCCAATTTTGTCTTTAACAGTTTTCAAATAATGTCTATTTGTAGCTCTATGAATATATTGTGTAATCCTATTTATTTATCTTTTAGAATTTATAAATATATATATATATATATTTTCAACTGTTTTGATTTGGGGAGGTGGTCCAGAGGTCTCAGAAATGAAAATGATTTAATATTTGGTCTTTTTATGCAGATCTGAAGGTTAATGTAGAAAAAATGTTGAAAAAACTCTGATGTTTGATGATTTTATGGAAATGATTTTTGGCTCAAGGTCCCAAAAGTAAATGAGAGAGAAGCACAACAATTAAACAAATTCATTAGAATTAAGAATCATTTACACTAAAACTGGTTTTGAAGGGAATTGTTGCTTCAAGAATCTGTATTTCTGTCCAAAAACACCCCCTGTGGATGTGTTGATGGTATTTCCTGATCGACTCAGACATGTTTCTGTCCACGTCTGCATCTCCACGGGTCCGGTGAGAACAAAAACTGGAAACCTTCTGTATCCTCATCTTTACATGTAAAACAGTTCAAATAAACATCAACTACAACAAAAGTCTACAAAATAACACAGAAAAAGGAAAATCAAGGGAAAAAGGAACTGAAGGGCTTCAGAAGAGGAAAACCTTTGGTCCAAAACCAACAACAGACGTTTGCTCCTGACAAAGTAAAACTAAAAGATATCCGTGCAGAAAAAACCACAGCGAGGAATCGACACAGATAAGAAACGGGGAGGAAAGGACGAGACACAATGGTCCTCTCAGCTGAGGAGGACAGATTTAATATCCTGGAGACATGAAGACGGAGCGGCGGAGCGGCGCCACCGGTGATACGGAGCGCTGCACAAACATCACGTTTTACTCGCCGTGAATGTTAAACACCGACTCTGATCCGGTCAAATATACCGTTATTTACCGGCGGGACTCAACTCAACTCGACCCTGCTGGACCTCGACCTGCCTGTAGGGGGCCCCCAGGAGCAGTTTTTAACTGTGTGTAGCTAACTCTCACCGTAGTGCATGTAGCAGTTTCCTTTAGTCGGGTCCAGTTGAACTGCTCTCAGATAGTATTTCTCTGCTTCTGTCTTCTGCCCCTAAAAAGAAAAAAGAAAAGAAAAACAAATCCATGATTCCATCTGACATTTCAGTTGATATATTTATTCATCTTTCATGATCAGGGTGGTAAATCCATCTTATCATGACCTTAATGTTGTTATAATGAATTGTCATTTTATGCGGGATCAGAAGGATTTTGACCGTTCAGAAGTTCTTTTTGGTTTTTATCGTTCAGAAACAACCTCATCGTTTTGAACGTAAGGCCCGGTCCAGTTGGGTGGAGGTGGAACGGAGCCGACCTCCTCCTCGCTCGTTCGAGCAGCCGGGTCACCAGTTAGAGCGGTAAAAGTCGCTACGAAGCTTTCACTCAGTGAACTACCACGCTGTACCACCAGGTGGCAGAAGTGCACCACTTTCATGGTTTAACAGCTTCTAGAAACAAGCTGACGGAGCTGAGATGTGCTGCAGGAACGTGTTCTGTGGACCGTTCCTGGTAAAGACGTCACGCTTTGATGATTTAGTCCCCGTAAAAGCCTCCTGCAGCCCTGCCAATGGCAAACGGGCTAAAGATTAAAATCGGGTGCTTTTAAAATGAGTATAATTAAGATGAGGAGCATTTTCCAGCGGAGCCGAACCGTATCACCTGCTTTTTACCCCATAAAAGCATCTTTAACTCAGTCTGATTAAAAAGAAAAGGAAACTGAACTTATGGTGACATTCAGAGTTTACCTGTAAAGTTTGTGTGTTTATCTGATCATCGTGTGTCAAAAATGCAAACAAACATCTCGTTTATTTATCTGAACATCTGTGAGATCTCGGCAGACAAACCCGACTCTTCACGGTTCATTTTTCATGAGAACGTGCTTCTGAGGCTCGCCGCCGCCGCCGCTGCTTCACGCCTCAACGCTGATGGCGCACATACCGCTAACGGCCGCAGCGGGAGGCGGCGGGAGGCGGCGGGAGGCCCGGGCGCGCTGGCGTCGCCTCGTCAGCTTCTTCACGGGTTTGGGCGTGGACGGCGTTTTCACCGTCTCACCGGCGCTTAGTTCGACCTGCTCTCCACCCGTCCATCAACACTAGGAGC
>JAOWBL010000016.1:7144494-7160306 GCA_028564865.1 Zenarchopterus dispar
GTCCTCTGTTGTGTCTGGTGTTGTTTATGTCCTCTGTTGTCTCTGGTGGTGTTTGTGTTTATGTCCTCTGTTGTCTCTGGTGTTTATGTCCTCTGTTGTCTCTGGTGGTGTTTATGTCCTCTGTTGTGTCTGGTGGTGTTCATGTCCTCTGTTGTGTCTGGTGGTGTTCATGTCTTCTGTTGTCTCTGGTGGTGTTTATGTCCTCTGTTGTCTCTGGTGGTGTTCATGTCCTCTGTTGTCTCTGGTGGTGTTCATGTCCTCTGTTGTCTCTGCTGGTGTTTGTGTTTATGTCCTCTGTTGTGTCTGGTGGTGTTTATGTCCTCTGTTGTCTCTGGTGTTCATGTCCTCTGTTGTCTCTGGTGGTGTTCATGTCCTCTGTTGTCTCTGGTGGTGTTCATGTCCTCTGTTGTCTCTGGTGGTGTTTATGTCCTCTGTTGTCTCTGGTGGTGTTTATGTCCTCTGTTGTCTCTGGTGTTTATGTCCTCTGTTGTCTCTGGTGGTGTTTATGTCCTCTGTTGTCTCTGCTGGTGTTCATGTCCTCTGTTGTCTCTGGTGTTCATGTCCTCTGTTGTCTCTGGTGGTGTTTATGTCCTCTGTTGTCTCTGGTGTTCATGTCCTCTGTTGTCTCTGGTGGTGTTCATGTCCTCTGTTGTCTCTGGTGTTTATGTCCTCTGTTGTCTCTGGTGTTCATGTCCTCTGTTGTCTCTGCTGGTGTTTATGTCCTCTGTTGTCTCTGGTGTTCATGTCCTCTGTTGTCTCTGCTGATGTTCATGTCCCCTGTTGTCTCTGCTGGTGTTCATGTCCTCTGTTGTCTCTGCTGGTGTTCATGTCCCCTGTTGTCTCTGGTCTCCGTAGCTGGCCGGGGCTCTCTTGACGGCCTGCTTTATCTATCTGCTCTATAAAGAAGAGGAAGACGACTTTGACGCCTTGTAATCTGGCTCTCCGGCGTCTCGGTGCTTCTAATCAAACGGAGAGACAAGGTTGGAGGGTATTGTGGACATTGGACTGCATGTTTGTCCTTGTGTGTCTGTGGCTTCGTGTTACATGTCACATCTAAAACACCATCTAAAACCTGCACGTGCGCTGAGTGAAGATGGTCATCTTTGTGCAGCCTGAAGCGCGCCTCTGCCTGGCTTTGACCGTCTAACACAAGTCTGCTCTGCATCTCTTTCTGATTTCATAAACTTCTGCTCTGGACGGGAAAAAGCTCGTGAATCGAGCATTTTGCTCCTTGTTTGTGCAGATGCCGTTGTGATTTAGTTGTTAAATTCATATTTCAGGTTACAAAAGCTGGAAGCAAGAGCAGATGCTCAACCTTTTCCCTTCAACATGATTTTCTACTACTTCCTACTACGTTAATGGGAACACTTGTGTGTCGTTGCTATAGTTACTTGCAGTCTAAAATAGCCCAGTCTGTCATGGGCATTTTTTGTTTGAGCTGCCAGATAAATATCAGCGTCCAACTGGACGCCACGTCTGTTTGGTTTTAATTAATTGGCGCCGGTAAATGATAGAATTTTAGTCTTGGATCTCTTCTAAAATTAGACTCCAAGGAAAGTAAAAGTGCAGAAAAGCATTTTTCCTCACTTCTGGACTGAATCTGGTCTGGACGGGGACGGTGTTGGTGATCACCCTGTAGGACGGGGATCTCCAGGTCTGGTCCTCGACAGGCTGCGGGTCGTGAAAGGTCCTAAACAACTTCAGACCGAGGCCACAGGCCCACGGGGACGGATGGATTAGAATCAGGTGTGTTGGAGCAGGTAAACATCTAAAACATGCAGGACAGCAGCCGTCGAGGACCGGACCTCCGGGACCGGGACCTCCGGACCTCGGGACCTTTGGACCTCCGGACCAGCGACCGCTGAAGGGCGGTTCAGGGTAGTAACGAGTCACAGGCCAACTTCAGGCCGGCGGGGGAGCGACTCACGTCAGAAACCGCTCCCACACATCATTATTGATTATTTCACAATCGTTTCATTTAAAACAAAACTAAGATCGTTGTTGAACTCTGTAAAGTCTGAACAAGCAAACTCTGAGCCTCTAACGTCGTCTCATAAATAAATGGGGTTTGTATTTGTAAACTTGGTTTTTAACGGCAGAGGTATTTAAGTTTACTGGTTTATGACGGAGAGCTGGAGGACGTGACGTCTGCTCAGCGGTTGTTGAGGTCAGGTGGCGGCGAGGACTGGTTTCTGTGGGACTGGAGGACTGGTTTCTGTGGGACTGGAGGACTGGTTTCTGTGGGACTGGAGGACTGGTTTCTGTGGGACGGGGATTTTCGTTTTATAATCCTGGAACGTCGACGAGTTTGCGTGAATGCGCTTGTTCCCCCGCCTCCATCTCCATGCTGCTGCTGCAGTAATAGCTGCTTGACTCCTGAGCACGCCATGGCAACCAGCTCCACACTTTCCAGCAGATCCATCTCCTTCACCCCTAACCCTCCTCTGCCCCGCAGTCGGCAGCGCTGAGGCGTCCTGCTGACTTCCACTGTGACTTTTTCACCCCACACCTGCTGTTTCCAGGTCTGTGGGATAGTTATCGGCTACTGCTTGTACAAACGGATGAGCATGGACCCGTACTGAGCGCGCCAGGACGCCGACGGATGCCCAACTTCAACCTCCGAGCCTTCAACTGTGAGCTGATCATCCAAGTTCTGGGTCACCAAGGTTACGGTCCAAGTCCGGCTTCATCAGAACACTCTGTGGCTGCGTGGCTGTCGGCTGAGATGCATGATTAATGTTGGCAGGACTGAAGAAGTAATGTTGCCCTCCACACCACTAACGTAGACTTCACAAGTTCAGATTTCTTCAAAGGTTTGGCCAGTTTGAGTCAGTTGACTGAAGACGCTGTAGATTTATGTCTGTTTATGAAAAACAAACAAACAAACCAACCAACCAACCAAAAACAGGCGGCTGTTCCTTCTTCAGGGTCCAGTCGTCTTAAATCTGTGCCTGAATTCTTGAGAGATCTGAAGAGACACTGTGAACTGTTGCAGACACAAAGGATTATATTTATACTTCATTTCTCACTTTAGAGCTTTAATGTTTGTAAAATAGTTGTCAGATTAAATAATCAATTCTTTAACGTGTCAAGAATAGTTTTAGACGTGAGGACGGAACAAGGAGAGTCATTTTCTTTCTTGTCCAACCAGTGTGTGGATTGAGAGCTCCACCAGCTGGTGGGGTGTTGTCGCGTCCTTCTCAGACACGCTGAACCTCCAACATCTACACCTTCATTTCCTGTTAGTTTTCCCTACAATAACAAACCGACCGTTTTCCTTCAGTTCAAAACAGAAGGTCATGTTTCTCTCTGCCTTCTGTATCACCTTTATTGCTTTCCACGCCTTTTGTTTCTTTCTGTATGTGTTTATAAGTATGAATTCCTGTGAAGTAAGAGGGAGAATTCCACCGACTGAGTCGCTCATGACACCGACGTTCCCACGTGTCCTTTCTCCAAGGATCAGTCATCCAGCTGATCCAGACGAAGGACCATCAGGCATGTTGATGAGATGATTCAGTGTTGGAATGTGCTACAACTACCTACTGATGTACTCTAAATATTCACCTGAAACTCATAAATGAATGTTGACATGTGGATGTATTAAAGATGGCGTTGTTTTAAAAAAATGAAAACGTTAAGAGTTTTATTGAGAAACGGGTGGGCTTAATCAAGGGACATGACGTTAACCTAAATGACTCCATTCTGGCAAGACTGGCTTTAAGTTTTGTTTTATATTATTAGTATTATTATTATTATTTGCTTTAAAAACACTTGAGGATGTTGGAGTTGAACTATTTGTGACCCGGAAACGTCATGGAGAGTCTTCTCCACTAGAGGGCAGCAGAGACTTCCCATTTCTGGTGCTTCTGACTCCTAAACTGCAGTTTTAATTTATATTTCATTTTATTTGACAGCAGAAAGACTTTAAAACGATGCAACTTTCTATTAAAAATACAGACAATGAACTTTAGAAGTGTAATTATGTTGTCCATGTGGGTTAGGCAGGATTTAAAAAAATAAACTAAAAACAAAAACAAGTTTTGTGTTTTGCTGTCAGAGACCTTCAATCAAGTGGCTTCACTTCCTCCTCCTGATCGCTCTGATTGATCAGCTGAAACCCACAGAAACTGCTCTAAAATGATCGCTATCCTGATGGAGATTTACTGACGGTGTTACATTTGCCTGTAGAATACTCTTGGACTCATGAGTTTTCTTGTAATATCCTTCCTCAGATTATTAACAGAATAATAACCATCTTAGTTTAGAAGTCTCAGACTGTGTCTTTTTCATATTGATTAGTGGTGGAAATGTTTGTGAAACATCTCACAGATACCATGTGGAAATATGGAATAAACAGCTGACCTAAGCTGTCATAGATGCTAGACACACACACACACACATATATATATATGTGTGTGTGTGTGTATATATATGTGTGTGTGTGTGTGTATATATACACATATATATATGTGTGTATGTATAAAATCATAATAATGTACTTGCCTTTCAGTGCCAGTTCATTTATCTATCTAAACACGTGTGTGTACTTCAGCTTTACTCAGTCTTTAATTTTACTTCATTTTTAAATGTCACCCCTGATGCTTCAACCCACTATTCCATTTTTTTTTTTTTTAATTAATGCTTCTCGTTTTGTGCCTTTTTATTTTGGGAAACAACTTTCTTATATCTGCACTTATTCATAACTTTTATATATATATATATATGGATATTGTTACAGCTGTTATTCAAAATGAATTTATCTGCTTCTTTTTTTGGTGTTATGTATTTATATATTCACAAAGAGCACATTACATAAGCCGAAGGCGAATCTCAGTAGTGAAATCCCATAAAATCTAAAACTAGTAAACATAAATATAATTAAAAGATGCAAATGAAAAAGTGGTGGGATAAGTATGTTTTCAGCTGTTAGATTATGGATCTTCTTGTCATCAAATTATTCTCTTGTCTTTTAGTTCCAGTTCATATTCAGGTCTTGAATTCATTTAAAGCACATTTCTTGGTAAATGTGGTTTTAGGGAAGTCTCTGCGTTTGTGTGTGTTCTCTATCATTGCCATATGACCCATCTATTTGTTGTTGACGCTCAGTTTTTCGCTGCCCTGCTCCAGATTGAGACTGGATGTTGGTTCAGGGCCATCTATCAATGTCACCCATTTATTACAACAAAAAAAAGAAGGAGAAGAAGAAGGGGGTCAGTGTTTTAAACGAGTCTGGATGTTCTCCAGCGTTTCTGGCTTCGGTGAGCCTCCAGAGCCTGTCAGTCTCTTTGTCTTCATCAGCTCTGAGAGGATGGCTCTGGTTTCCTGCAGATGTCACACGTATTACCACTCAGAGACTCGGGCGAGACGATGACGAGACCTTGTCCTGTCAAGCACGGTGGTGGGAGGGGGATGATGTGGGCCCGTCGATTCAAACTCTGCTTTGTCCCCGAACATTCCAGAGACAAATGTAACCCAGTTTAAAAAGCTTTGGTGGGACATTAGGAGACCTGTTCTCCGAGACGCTCAGTACCTCCACAGCGACACCAGAGGAAGAGAACTCTTGTAGGGTGTTGGTACCGGTGGACCTCCGCTCTCCTGTTTTTCCTTTTGACTTCATTTTTATTTAATAATAATGGCGTTGTTAAAACCACTAGGTGGTGATCTTCATCAGAGGTTTCATTTTTGTCCAAGACCAGGACGATCAGAGGATTTCGTTCTATTTTCCCTCCAAAAGAGAGGTTTTACATCTGAGTGTGCCGTCAAACGGACCTGCCATCAGGAGCATGTAGCCTTCCTGGAGTTTGACCTCCCAGCAGCTCGTGAGGCCGTGAATCATTTTTGACGTTTATTATTAAATTGAGAAATCAAAGTCTGGTCTGAGTCCGCGAGGCCCCGCTCGGTCCGGATCAAAACCAGCCCTGCTTTATTTGGTCTCTGGATCTCCGTCGGCCGCTTATTGTGACAAGCTGGCATCTGGCCTGCTGCACGTTAGCGCCGCCTCAAATGAGTTTGACAGGTTTCTGCAGGCGTGAAAGGCGTAGGAAAGACTCCGACGTGAGTGGGTGGGAGCGGGTGGGTGGGTGAGTGGGGGTTCAGCACGCTGACTGTAAACGCTCTTCAGGGTTGAAGCCAAAACGGTGGCAGAACGAGCTGCAGTTCATCGGCTCACCACAGGGGGCGATGTCCGTGAGCGCCACGGGGACCCGGCTCCAAGTCCATGTCCTCTGGACATTTGAACATCAAGGTTCCAGCTTTCAGGAGAAATGAAGAGAAAGTGGCTGCTTTTTGAATTTCTTTTTAAATATTTTAGAAATTCGAGCCACTAGTCTGTGCGTGACCAGGGGTGTGGCTTATTGCGTGACAGCTGCGTTTCAGTGGACGTGCTGTGACTGAAGACCCGAGAGAGCGGAACCGTTCCAGGTTTAAGGATGAGCTGGGTTGTCAGTTGTACCATCAGAACTTCGGGTCGGCCTAGAGGAGTCAGACAGAACCTGGTGGGAGCTTCCACGGAGCTCGTTTCAGATTTGGGTAGAAACACCTGAAACACCAGTATCCACGATCCACCGACGCGACCCCAGATTTCCACGGGTGACCAGGACGAGTGCTCCTCTGGTGGTGAATTTAACGAAACTCGTGATATGTAGATACAAGTGTCCCACGGGGTCACTGAAAGTGGGAGCCAGCCCCTGGTGCCGCAGCGTTTCCCACTCGCTTCCCAGTGAGTGAGCTGAGAGCGCTGTGGTTCCTGGGGTATGAGCGTGTGCGCCTCTCGGCGCGTGGGAGGTGTCTTCGTGCGTGGGAGAATGGGCTCAGATGGAAACAAACTTCCGAAAGTGTTTCAAGACAGGCTTTCAAGAGTCCTGTGTTGATGATGATGAGCGTGGTGCTGATGAGGGCGCTGACTGATGCCACGCAGACGCCGCGGCGGGGGTCACGTGACGCCCCCACGCTTCAGGAGTTGGTGCAGAAATGACTACCTGACTCCTGCTGTTTACTTGACCAGCATCAACAGCCTGATAAACCCTGACAGCTAAATGAACACAGCGTGGATTGTGCAACAGCGTGTTTGTGTCACGCCCAGTCTTGTTGCCATTAGCGGCGTGCGTGTTTAAATTTGCTTACATTACAATATACTTAACTGACTCGTTTCCCACTGTGAGTGGAGGAGAAGTGTCTGTGGGATGAGAAGGAGGGACGTGAGCGTGATGGATGTCGTGTTGCTTACATGTGGCGAAGCAGCCAGAAGAGCAGAGGAATGCTGCGAGTGTGGAAAGGGAGCGGGAGTTCAGCGTGGAGCAGACACGCTGTAATTTCTCCGAGCCGAGTGGCGTTTCTGTTAAAACCAGGGTCGGAGTCTGTAAACGTTTACGAGCTGGCTGTCGTCTGGCTCTGCAGCAGATTTGGTTTTCATGTCTAAAAAAATATCCACGCGCTCAGCTTTGCGATGTTCCACGCCGAAATAAAAAAATGCCGCATCAGCAAAAAATAAAATAAATCACGCTACAGCCACAACTCAAAAAAACACAGAGAGACAATCGTCAGTGAAAACGGGAAGAGCGACGGGGGATGTTGGTCGTGTTTGAAAGGCTGGAGATGCGCAGCTCCACGTGTTTTACGTGGGCGGGAGATTTTCCCGCTACGTCAGCAGGAAAATTTCTTCTGTGAACTAAAACAGGCTCTTCTAGCTTCGCAATGTCTTGCTGAAAGATGCAAGACCTTCTCTGAAAACGAGGTGTGGATGGGAGCCGAAGCTGCTCCGTGGACTCCTGGACGTGACGTCATTTTTGGCGTGGGTTTGGGTTTCGCTGATGTTTCTTCAGGTCCTGATGGTGGAAGCTTGAAGCTGGTGCTCAGGTTCTTTTGTTTTTGTTTTGTCAGCACATGAAATGATCTCACCAGAGTTTGGTCCTGAGCGTCACAGAACCGGTCCCACCAGGGGAACCATCTAAAGCATGCAGGACGGAGCCCTCCAGGAACCGGGCGGCTCTCCGGTTCCACGTAGGAGCTCTGAAGGGTTCATCCCTGCTCTTTCAGGTCTCTGGACCGGCACGGACCCGTTCCTGCTGAGGATGACTCCTGGGACCGACAGAACCCTGGCTGACCTTGAATCCTGTCCCACCTGGAGCCCTGGATGATGCTGGACCTTGTTCCAGAACAGAGATTTTGTTTGGATGTTTTCTGGGTTTTATGGTCCGTTTCTGATCATCGATGGTTCTAATGCTGAGGAACATTGTTCTGACATCCATCTCCACCTGCTCAGCTTCACCTTCATCTCCTAGAGTCTCGTTTTTAGGTCCAGTCACGTCATTAAGTAAACTGCTGAGGTTCTTCAGACGCTTCATTTTCCAGTCTTTTCTACCACGAGATGCTGAAGTTTCTCGTATTCGGTGGTGTAACCTAACGAGTTGTGGATGGAGATAAAGAGCGTGTGTGTTTGCTGGGTGAATTTGATTTTTCACACATCTGGTCAAGTGAGGCACATGTGCAGCTTGTATATAAGATCTCCACACGATATGGATACATCTGCTGGTTCCAGACCAGGAGAAACATGACTGACAGTTCTCCAGCACCTCCAGAACCTCGGGCTGGGGAGGAAACGACTTTTGTAAACAGATTAGTCTGTCGACCGGTGTTTGTTTATGCTCCGGAGACGAAGAGAGGAGCAGGAAGTGGTTCTGATATTTGGAGGAAGAATGCATGGAGAGGAGGGAGGCCCGGGAACCGGATAGCGTGAGAGGAAGTCCTGCTTCTTCCCATGAGATGGATGACATGGAGGAGAACGTGGGAGGAACCTTGACTTGGTCATCGGAGTCGGATGAGCTCATCGAAGGAAACGGAGAGTTTTCTAGCGGCTTTGTGAAAGAAAGCAAAGACGGGGCGCTCTGCTGCGACTGACAACAAAGATGGAGGAGAAGAAGACGGATGGAAACCCAGCTGACCCGGGAAAGGAAATTTCCCCGTGATGCGATGCTCCTCCTTGGTTTCAGAAAACATTTGCCAGACGTTGGAATCATCTAACGACTTCTGCTTCGAAGGTTTACGTTTCTTCTGCGGTAAACATCGCTTGACCTCGCGTCGATTACGTCATCAAACGGATCTTCTCTTTGGTGAAACAGACTTCCTGCTTCTCCGTCACGTGAGCGGATGTTTGAGAGCTGAGGCGTCAGTCATGGCGCCGGGCGCTGATGTTGTTCTCGGACGCGTTCTGGGCTTGTTGGTGTTTACGTTTCTGGGTGACTCTTAGGTTACGACTCCGGATCAAAACTACTTGATTAAAGTAAAAGCTGCTTTTGTCGACGTTCTTCCAGAAGTAAATTCTGAGTATTCACAGCAGGATTTACGTCAGGTTTCTGGACGTCACGTCATTTAAAAACAATTATATAAATACAGCATGCTTCATGAAAACTAAGACTAAAGTAAAAATAAGAACTTTTATAAAATAAAAACTAATAAACAAAATCACAAGTAAAATTAACTTTTCATTTCTTGTATTACTTCTTTTTTTTCTCTTTCTAATTACTCAAGATAATAAAGAGTTTTTGTACTGTGGTATTTTTGATTCCTTCTTCCCAGATTTTTTTTCTCAGGACTTCTGATGCGCTTGTTAAACTCCCTAAAACTAAACCGAACTGATCAAACAAACTAAAAACACAAAATAGAAATGAAAGATTCAGAGGAAGCACCTGTGCACGTCCCTGCTCTGGAAACAATGACAGTGGTCAACTCTCTTGATTGGATTTCCTGTGTCCTTCTGGAACCTCCAGCAGGTGGAGTTCTACACCTTTCAAAACTTGGAAGAACCAAAAGCGTGCAGTTCCTGGAGTGACCACTAGAAGCACAAGTCATGTGACGTGGACTTAGTGAATCAGCCAACACTGACGTGTCCTCAGGTCCGTTTCTGAAAACATTCAGGTGTTAAACGGAGGAAGGTCCATTTTAACGTCCAAACAATCGACGAGCCGATACCTGGAGTCTTTGTTTTACAGCGTTTAAAGGGACATTCCTCGTTTATTTGTGTGTCTTGTTCATGTTTCTAAACATTACCGGTTTACTCACCTGCATCACGCTCATCGTCGGCGTTCACTACCTGGAGCATGGTCACCAGTGGGTCCCACGTGTTCGAGGGTGGAGGCTGCGTGGATGCCAGGCGGAGCTGGAAGAAACGCATCGATTCTCAGGTGGAAACGTACCGCCATGGACGTAGCCTATAAAATCTCTTTTATTTTATTAATTTATTTTATTATTACAGCTGAATGTTTGAGGCAGCAATAAAAAAAGTTGACTCGTAAATTCCAGCAGCATGTCGACATTCCCACCAGAGAAGACGTAAATAACCTGGACGTTCCTGACAAAGCTCTCCCACTTTTACATCTATTCCAGATTTCCTGCCTCCCTACACAGTTTAAATTAGTTTTCTTCTTTTAATGGTTTCATTTTTGTACATTTGACTTTTTCTGATGCAGAGAGAGTATAATTATAATTTTATCATCAAATCCTGGATGAATCTCAGTTTTTGGATCAAGACGGATCAACGAAGTCCGACAAGCCGATCCGGATGTGAGATAGAAACCGAAAACATTTAAACCTCAAAAGTCACAAGAGGAAAACATGAATTCATCAGTCTGCAAACTTTAGAGATTAAAAACACTCGCTGGCTCTAACACGACTAATGTAAAAATAAGTCTGTAAATAAACGTGTCTTAGCCTTAGTTTCAACGTGCGAGATCTTTTCTTGGGCCCACCATCAACATCTGCCAGCGCTCATAACACTCCCTAAAGTCGGAGGAATCCTGCGTTCGTTTGTGAAAGTCTGAAACGCAGCAAATAAAACAACCACGTGGGTTTACTTCACGCTGCGGTCGACCAGAAAATGATGTATTTACAAAAGCTAATATCCAAATTGACAGTTTGATTGTAGCAGAACACGTGAGGTATTTCTCTTTATCGCTGCCTTTGCTGGATCAGAACCGAGCCTTTTATGGATCTCTGGTTCGGGTCAGGGATATAAACAGCGTATGGAGTTTCATGGGGGTGACGCACTATTCATGTGTTCATCTGTAGGAACGTCGGCCTTCATTTCCTGTCTCCTGGACATGAAGGTTTTTGTGAGGCTGAAGGTGTGCAACCATGGCGACGACGGGATCGTCCCATCTGGAGACGCTGGATCTGCCGGCGCTGGCTTGGATGAGACGTGTCACAGTAAATCAAGATCTATCCAGCGAACATGTTGTAGTGGTTGGTGCTGGTGTCTGATGCGTCCCATCTGTGGAACGGATGGGATGTATAATTATTACAAGCCCGTTTGATTTATAAACACGACCAGCATCTGTTTTAAGGTTTCCCACGAAAGCAGTTCTTATAGAGGGGAAAAAAAAAAAAAAAACTGGTGTTGACTCATGGGAAATACCAAGTACCTCCTCACTCCCTCCACAGGTTCTAAGCAGGTGAGGTGCAGCTAACCGTGAACCGTTTAAGGGCTCAGCAGGTGTTTGAGCTGACTCAGCAGGTCTTTGAGCTGACTCAGCAGGTCTTTGAGCTGACTCAGCAGTTACTTTTAGCAGTTTTCTGGCTAGAACAATGTCAAGAGGGAAAGACATAAGAAATGGTCGTAGAGAGGCAGGTTTTGGAGCTCTTCAGCGATAGAACCGTTACCCAACATTCAAGTGGAAAGCCGGAGACAGTTGCCTGTCTTCCCAGGCGTGGACGTCCCTCCAAATATACCCCAAGAGAAAGAAAAAAAATCAAACCCTTCAGTCCTCTCCGAGCCTGAAAGTCCATGACGACAGTCAGAAGACGTAAGCACAGTGTTTGACAGGAGAAAAGGTCTTCTGTCCAAAAAGAACAACTGAGGTTTGTAAAATTGGATCTGGATGAGTTACAGGACTTCTGGGACCAAAGTGGACTTGTTGGTCTTTACAACCAACTCCATGTTTGAAGAGCTCAACACACAGAAACACCTCATTTACACTGTTAAGCACGGTGGTGGAAGGGTGATGGTGTGGGTTGTCACTTCACAGTCACTGAGGGGACCATGAAGTCCTCTGGATGTCTCAGTATCGTAGAGACAAATGTGAGGACATCAGCTGAAGCTTGATGGAAACCGGGCCAGTTAGAACCAGATCCTGTTTTAAAGACAAACATCACTCACACATGCTGGAAGTACGTTTCTGATCAACTCCAGGAGGACGTCAAATGTTCACATGGTCCCACTTAGCAAACATATCGCAAAAAATGGATTTACAAGCAGACGGTCTGTTCAGGACTTAAGGAATGATTGATTGCATGAAAATATTGTGGAACCACAAGCTTGAATAAAACTGGAGACTCGCCATGGAAACTGGAGATTTTTCAAAATAAAATAAACTGATTGAGAATCTGGCTTCAGTATCAGTGCAGTCTTGGACTAAATATATAAAGATCAAACATCTTGATGAAGTTGTTATTCCAGTCAGCTCAGCTAATTTCAGGAATGAGACCTGTCCACCAGATGTCCAGAACCTGGATGATGATGATGTTATTTTGATTTTGTATAAACGCTCATGGGTCAGATGTCACTATTTCATTAGATGCATCTGTCTACCATCCTTCTGGAGTATCTGCAAGCAAAGCCTTGAACCCTCAACAAAAAGAGTTAATCCAGCAGAACTTCCTACACAGTCGATGGTTTGGACCAACAGCTGGCTGTGGTTGGTCAGACAACAAGGCATCTTAAATGAGTTTTTAAAGGCTTTTGTGTGACAGAGAGTCTCGTAACAAATAGCTCTCATTGCTTATGGAGTCTTGTTTGTTTACTGGTGTCATTTGTGTAAACTTTTCAGTCTGTTCGCTCTTAACATCAGAATAAGAGAAGAACAAGATGGAAATCCAAGTTTCTTTAGTGAAACTTAAACCAAAATGTTGCTTGGAGTCAAAACTGAACGTTCAGAGTAAAAAGCATAAATTGATGTGATTCTGAGTTTGTCCACCAGATGGAGTCGGTGGTCTAACAGGTCATTTTTGGACCAAGAAGCTTATTTCTAGTCTTCTTCTCTAGAAGAGGTCAAACCTTCAACTTTATCAGTGCTGAACACAAGAGCAAACTTTACATATAATAGCTTCATTGTTTTATTGTTGTTTTCTGTGCCAGAGGTTATATGTTTGTGTGTCTGAACTGATTATCAACTTAATTTTCAAAATACAAATGTGTCACTTTTGGTCTGAAAAAGTCTCCCTAAGTGAAATTTTCAGTTTTTTCTGGTTACTGTGACGTCACAGATCCACATCAGGCCAGCTCCCACACCTTCACATCGTTTGTATTTACTTTAGCTTTAATGTAGCTGCTAATAAGCTTTAACATAAGCATTAAAAAACAAACAGTACAACTCACGAAAAGGGGCGTGGTCTGTCTGACTGACTCCACCCCCAAAGTCGTAAAGATGTGGCTTCTTTTCTGACATTTTTTTTTGACCAAAGTGTGACAGAAATTCATTCAAATGTCAGGAAATGTCAGCTCCCGAATTAAAACAAAAAGCAGCCCTGAATGTGTCCGTCTTAATGAAAGATGGCACGTCTCCGACGTGACTGGAACTGTTTGTCCCCCATTGTTATTTGTTGGTGTTTCGTTCTGGCCGCAGCATTTATGGGTCTCTTTTATGGCGCAACAGAAAATAATCACGTGGTTCTCAGAAAGTAAATGTGTGTGTGTGTGTGTGTGTGTGTGTGTGTGTGTGTGTGTTTTCTTTAAACAAACAGAAACAGATGCGGGGGGGGGGGGGGTAAGTTCACAGCGGGCACGAAAACAATCACCATGGCGACCGGGACTTGGGCCGTGCATGTGCCGGCTCTCGAGCACGCCTCCGTTCGGCCAACTGGCGTCGTGCGAGGACGGTGAAGGACAGGGTGGGTGTTGGCGATGGACACCGGAGCCTCCGGCCTCCGTCTCCGCGGAGACGGCCCTGTCCACCACCAGAACCCGCCCACAGCCGGCCAGACGCTTATTGACATGTTTCCGTTTTGATTCGGCGTTACCAGCGCGAGCCTCTGGAGCCAGTGGCCACGACGCACGCCTCAGCTTTGATAATTCCTCCAGCGCAGCGTTTAATTAGAAACACATGGCCCGGAGACCGGAGAGGAGCGCGGCGCTCCCAGCGTCTCCGCAGCCTGCACCATGAGTAATTGTTTCTCCCTTGCTTGTGCCGAGCCATTTTTTAACCTGCTGACAGCCAGCAAGCAGGAGGAGGAGGTGGAGGAGGAGGTGGGGGAAGGGAGGGGGTGAGAAGATAAGAACGAGTTTTTATTGTTACGAAAGCTCGTGAAGGTGGAGGCCAGCGGTGAGGAGCGAGGGAGCTCCCAGGTGAGCTGGAGACCAAGTGGAGGCTGACATCATGACAGGACACTTCATCAAAGCCCGCGGAGGCTGTCTGGATACCTGCCCGGGCCGAGGCAGAGCCGCTCCAGGTTCTAGCAGGAACACCTCCACCTCGGCCGTGCTGATGGCGAGGAGCTCTCATTCTTCACCTCCCACCAGGCCGGGCTTTCATGGCCACAGCTCTTCTTTCCTTCGTCTCTCCACTTCCTGCTCCTAACTGATTTGTTGCTGCTGAAATGAAATCTTTCAAAAGTTTTCACCTCCTTTTTTTTTTTTGTAAAAGTAACAGTTCCATCCAAACTTTCTGCATTTCTACCAAATATCAGCAAACATGACCGAGCAAACCCCACAGAAAATCGGCCCCAGCGCGACGTCCCGCTGGAGACAGCTGGAGGCCGAATCTGAAACACAAAACAATAAACCGGAGGACGCCGTGGGACGCCGTGGGACACCGGCGTCCCACGGCGTCCACGGATCTGTCCGACTTCTGGTGAATTCTGAGGAAACGCTTTGACAAACTGCAGCTTTGGAATGTAACTATCTCGCCCGATGACAGCTGGGACACACACACACACACACACTGCAGTTCTGAACTAAAGCGGGTCCAATAAACGGGCGAACCGATTTGTTTTTACTCCAGAATAAAACTCGACCTGCAGACGGATCACGAGCCTCTCCGTTAAAGATTAAAAAAAAAATAATAATTTTTTTTAAAATCTCGGCTCTTGCTGAGTAGTTTTACAGTCTTTAATTGTTCAGACAGACTGTTGTCGGAGTCACCGACCGATGACGGCACGTTAACGTCCAAACAAGACTGGAAAACGAATCAGCAACTCCAGGTCATTTTTATTTATTGGTAAAAGATGTTTTATTTTCCTTCAATTCCTAAACTAAAATGCATATAAAAGCTGAATTCAAAAGTTTACTTTATGACTTTCGAAACCATTTGTGATAATCATTCAAATATATTTGGATGTAAAAGTATATTCTTAAATATTATTATCCCTTTGAACAATTTTGACAGTATGAAAGTTTAAGCAGTCAGCTCTGGTATCCTGCTGATGTTAAAATATCAGTTATAAATTCAGTTAAAAATATTTGTTTATTTGTCTGAAGTTTTCTGTCTGAGTCAACTTTAGACTTTGATTTTACTAAAGAAAACTTGTGAAAACGTACTCGACCATTGACACGTTAGTCTTGAACTGATGTGATGAATGTTGCCATGACGACTTGTGGTAAAACTTTACGCTCTAAAGTCACTACCTGAGCTCATAGAAGAATGACTCAAAGAGAATATTTAATCTACAAGAGACTTGAAACACATAAAAATGTAAAACAAAACAAACAAAAAAAAAAACTCGGTGTGTCAATACCACCTCTGACCACACGGAGGCAGCAGATCACCAGAAAGTTCATGCATCAGTTCAAAGTGTGCCTCTAGTGGGACTACGTGGTATTACAGGAC
>JAOWBL010000016.1:7178422-7191752 GCA_028564865.1 Zenarchopterus dispar
TGCCTCGAGTCCAAACTACCTCGAGTCCCAACTGCCTCGAGTCCCAACTACCTCGAGTCCCAACTACCTCGAGTCCGGACTACCTCGGGTCCGGACTACCTCGAGTCCGGACTACCTCGGGTCCGGACTACCTCGAGTCTGGACTACCTCGCGTCTGGACTGACCCGAGTCCCAACTACCTCGAGTCCTGACTGAACATTCTTAAACAGTCCGATTTTGATTCTTAATCACTTTGATCGGGCGCCACAGTATGCTTGTTTTACTTTGATCAGACCTCATAACCCCTCGGGATCTGTTTGATCCTGCAGCGTAGATCCTTTTTTTCCATGTTCGGAGGTGAGAACCCAGTCTGACCTCTCTCTCCCCTGCCCCCCGCTCACTCCGCCGTTATCGCTGATTTTCTGACCTAATCAGACACGTTACCGTCCATCACCTGCCCCAGAGGAAGCCGGAGGATGTTTTTCTTTCTGAACTGAATCACGTTTAAGATAAACTTAAACGTGACTTTTATCTTAAAACACTTTTTATCTTAAAACTTTTATCTTAAAACACGTTTAAGATAAAAGGTTTTAAATGGCCTGGCAGCACTTTATTTGTGTAAATGTTTACGTCTTCATACCTCGCTCAGAGCTCTTAAATTTCCAAATAAATTTGAGCGTGACCTGTCTTTAGGTTAGTTATTGTCGAGCCAGCTGATTTTCTGTTGCTGTTCCATTAATTATTCCTGTTTATCCGAACATCTTCACACATTTTCTGAATGACTGTCGGGGGATCTTTGATGCGAGTAGTTTGGACTCCGCAGGATTGACCAGATGGCGTTCTTTGGACCGCTATTAAAGTGAGAAACTTTCTGAGTGAAAACCTAATCGCTCTATTTTTCTTTCTAAGTAAACATTTATTCCCAAGGGCACAAAACTTAAAACTCATAAAACTCCTCTTTGAACGTCTGGTTTAAGCAACCCTTCAGGAAGGTCCCGACTTCACCGGATGGTTATGGGATCGTATTTACTCCATGACAGTTATTTATGTGTTATGTGACTTCTTCTAAGCCAATACCCTCGTAACATTTTTGTGGATGTTTTTATGTGTAGGCAGAGCTGCTTTTCTTTTTTTTATCACTTTCTCAACATAGTTCACAAACAGTCACACGGCGGTCTGTAAGGAAGAGCGGAAAGGCTGATTTTTTGGCTCTGGGTGGTATGGGAAAGCGGGGGAAACCAGTGACGTGATCGCCGCTTGGCTGATTTTGCAGTAAGGGGCTGCTTGTGAACAGGACGGACCCACTCCACGCCACTGCTTCGTACCTGTGAGAACTCCTCGTTTCCTGATTAGTCAAGCTTCTGGGTTAAGTGCCTCAAATGCTTGTGGTTTTCAATTGAAGGGCTTGACAAGGATCCAGACAATCTTGTGGCAGTCCCAGAATAACTTCCCTGCCCTGTGAAATCTGCAGAGGCGGAGTCCTCCACGTCCAAACACTGATTTCATGCCCCTGGTGTAATTAACCAATCACAGTCAGTGATGAGCCATGGAAAGAGTAAACACTTTCTTCTGAACTTCTCAGAGCCGAACTCCGAGATCATTTCCTCCTGTCAGCATCTTTTAATCTAATTCCAACTGCAAATTATTTTGACACTGTGATTTATTCATGCTTGATGTATAATTAGATGAAAAGTTGACCTTTAGCATGTTCATGCAGTTGCTATTTTTAAACCGGGATATGTGAACGGAGCTTTTATTGCCACATATTTTGCTGGAATTCGAACTGACGCATTTATAACAACAGACCCTAAAAAAAGCACGGACTTCTGCAGGACGCAGATGGTGTTAAAGCAGAATTTATTGTTTTAGGTTCAAACCAGAATCATTTCTGTTGTTGTCACAAAGCTTTTTTTTTTTTTTTAACTCTCTATCAGAATTAATTCTTCATCCATTTTATTTTATTTTTTGTTAAAGAGCAGCTGTAAACCAGGCAGTTGTACATCGGTTAACGGGCTGATGGCGTGGTGGTTGTAACTAGATAAACCACGTTAAACTCGAGCAGTCACCTCCATGTTAAAATGTCCAAGTTTGCATCAGAAATAAATGGATTTACAGTTTTGTGGAAATACTACTGTCTTGGTTAAGTTGTGAATAGTTTTTAGTCTCAGTGGCTGCTCGCTCTGGCAGCAGCTGGAACAGCTGGTTCCTCCAGCTGAGCCAACTTCCAGGTCAGGACCTCCGTTGGGATCCACCACAGACTGTAAAAAACAATGGACGTTGCATTTGGTCATGTGACCCACTGGTTTCCAAAGAGCGACTTTGACGCCTATTTTTCCTCATACGGGGTGCAGCCATCAAGAACACGCCCACTGCATGTCAATCAAAGTTAGCCTTGGCTACCAGCTCCTTCAGCGGATCCCTCTGCTGGCTTCGTAAACATGGCTGGACGCTTCGCTAGACATTTTTTCAGACCAAAACTGTTTTTTGAACCAGGCTGTAAATATGTTTATTTCTACTTTAAAGTTGGATATTTTAGTTTCACCTCCAGGAGTACTAGTTTCACCTCCGTCACTACTAGTTTCACCTCCAGGAGTACTAGTTTCACCTCCGTCAGAACTAGTTTCACCTCCAGGAGTACTAGTTTCACCTCCAGGAGTACTAGTTTCACCTCCGTCAGAACTAGTTTCACCTCCAGGAGTACTAGTTTCACCTCCGTCAGTACTAGTTTCAAAAGTCGCTTCAGTAGTGACGTCAGGAATGAAGTCGGGTTCACAGATTCGGCCAGAATGAATCTAAGGTTTACAGTTAGTGTCGGGAGCGAGAACCAGGTCTCTGATGGACCACTGTGGACTGAAAGCCCGTATCAGTGAGCTGAGGGTCGGTTTATTGAGGGTCCCCAAATGAGTGTAAGGTAACGTTTGTTAGCACTATCAGTCAGCATGAGATTAGCTAAGATATAATAACTCACTTGGTAACTGAGCTAAGGAGAGCATTTTCCACCCATTTTTTTTAGCTTAGTCAGAGTGTGACAGAGTCAGTTTCTACAAATATGGCTCTTCAAAATAAAAGCCTTAAAAAACGGGTGCCATGACAGGCGGTTTGTCCAGTTTATCTCACACACTCTCGTGAACTATCTCACTTCTGATTCTTGAATCAGTGGCAAGTGAAAATAAGTTACTGAATGTAAACACACTTGTGTGACTACCAGAGGGGATAATAGATGTTCACGAGCCACTTTTATATAAATTACTGCAATATCAACCAGGGGAGAGACGTTAGAAGAGTAAAGTTTTCGTGGGCTTTTTAAAATTTGAATGAGCAACGGCGAGCGCTGGCGTCACGATAAAATGATGAAGGAGCATTTTTGTGTTGTGACCTCAGAGAGACGAGCGTTTTTAGACCAGTGTTGTTTACACTCCTCTCAGATCTCTGGTACTAGGTCTCCAGGGCTTTTGACTACCAATACCCACTCAAATTCAAGTACAGTGGCAAGAAAAAGTATGTGAACCCTTGGACTTGACTGGTTCTCTGCACTAATGTGATCCAGTCTTCCTCGAGAGCCGTAATGACAAAGACAGTCTTCGTCAGCTGATAACTCACATCCCGTTAGAGTTCCCTGAGTCTTCATTGAACAAACCTATTAAACATTCGCAGCGCCGCAGGAGAGACTGTTGGACCAACTTGGCTCTTTCAGTGTTGCTGGATCAGAGCTGCAGGAGGAATCTTGGACCGTCTCTCTCTCCAGCGCTGCCTCGGCTCAGACATGTTTGGATGAGCAAACGGCTCTCTGGAGGTTATTCTGCAGTCGAAGGTCTGAGCTCCAACTGGGCTCTGTCTGGGCCACTTCCAGAGGTGGAGTTTTTACTTTTCTGAATTCGTTCTGTGGTGGGTTTGCTCTGATCTGTTGGATGGCCTCACTTCTACTGAGCTTCATCTGGTGGACGGCCACCATGGCAGTTTCCTCTCAGCAATCGTTCTGGCGCTGAGGCAGCAAAAGAACCCCGATAATGACGCTCCCTCCACCATGCTTCACTGCTGGGATGATGTTTTGATGCTGGTAGCCACCATAGTGAGAAATATTCTGTGTAAACAATTAAACTCTTGTTTTATCAGACCACAAATATGTTTTACTTGTAGGACTGACTGAGTCAACTTATTGTCTAAGTGTGGACCGATAAAAACATTGATATGACTTTTTGCTTTTTATCAACAACAAAATTCAAATTTTTTCAATCTGTCACGATATCTGAAAACTACAACTCTAAACTCAGTTCAATAACTGGAATTCAGGTTTTAAAACAACTGATTTAGCTCTAGTATAAATAATTAAACTTAGTGAATGTTTGATGGTTGTGTTCAATAAAGAAAAAAAAACTTGTTACATTGTTATTAACTACAAACTGCTTTAAAATGCTTGTTGTTTTATCTTGTTTTCTGTTTTTAGTTTTCCGAGTGTCTCTGTCATGACATCTGTGAGCTACTTTCGTCTTTGTTGATGTCGTGGCTAACGTGACCTGCTGTTGTCACAAGAGACGACTTTGACTGGACTCCAAAGTTACTTTGGGTTTGTTTTAGTGATATTAAAGATGGAAGACCCGAGACCTAGATGAAGCTCCGTCAAAGTAATCAAATATTCCTTCAAGTCTACTTTAAACTGATAATTTAACATAAAATGCCTCCTCTGTGCTGCTTTAATAAGAGCATATCCCCATTTTTCAAATGAGCAATAATCAAGTGATAAAATATTAAGCTAGAAGTTTAATAAAGGGCAGATGAGTGCCAGGATTACAAATGACTTTTATTAAAGAAAACTGGGCACCACTCTCTCAACTTTCCCTACTTGTCATGCACGTGGTGCCAGATGTTGCTTGTCCCGTTTGTGCTCCACCGCATCACCCATAAAGAGCCGTTTTTTACTGGCAGATACTCGAGTATATGGTTAGATTTAATGAAATGTGACTGCACTTTCTAAAAAGGCCTCAAGTATGAAGTTGTTCTCCCTCCACCTAATCCCACGAGCATGCAAATATCCATATAAATATCTCACGTTTGTCTGAATCCACAGATTTGACAGATTCCAGTGCAAACATTCGTTCAGGACTGACAGATGCTGTGTTTCACTAAAAACACGAAAAAACAGAAGACAGAAAAGAGCAGCTCACTTTCACAGTTTTATCCTCTATTTTGGTTACGTTAAAATCTCCCCGCTGCTCTCACTTTTACAAATTTCAGTTGCACTTTTTTCAGCTCGAGCGGGAATTGCATCCAGATGTGTCCTGAGCTCGGATCGCCAGGCCCGGGACTCGGGGAGAATAGGTGAGCGGAGCAAAGAAGGACAAGGAGAGACCACGTGGCTTTGGCACGCTCCGAGACCCGCTGAGCAAATAAGACCCCGTCCTGACCCCCACGCTTCTCCTCGGAGGCTGCCGCCCATCCGTCAGACCTGTTCAGATGGCTCGGACTCAGTGAGAGTCCCCGAGGACGAGGCTGTTAGACCGCTGCACAGCTACAACGCACCACGACAAGAGCCACCTCTGAGAGCTTCAGGAGAGAATCAGGCTCCGCTGAAGGAAAACAAGTCAACCACTAAATTGGGTTTTGACTTTCCTTGCTAACAACATGGAGCTCAAACACCTCGAAGACGTGCAGCGAATCCCAGACGACAACTAGCTCCGTCCCTCCGAGGTTAACCTAGCACGTTAGCATCGCTGCTGTGCGTCTAAAATCAGCCCCTCCCTCTGTGTGGAGGATTCCTGCGGCTGAACTCGGCCTTCACGCTCCAGTCGTGCGAGTTGCATCACCAGTGCACTTGAAGAACTCCGACTTGTCCGCTCATCCGATGTCCCGCCGTTTTGTCAAGCGTAAAAGAAAACAGACACACGGCATCGCCGCCAAAGGAGCTGACAGCGAAACAGTTGACGACTGCGTTCATGAATACCAGCCAGGGTTGGCTGCACATGCGGGATTTGAGCCAAATGTGTCCTTCAATGCTTGAGGAAGGTGGAGAACAGTCAAACAGGGATGCACCAACTTTCAGTTCAACCGAAGACAAAGAGGAGCGAATTTAGAGTTCAACATGATCTCTAAATACATCTGGAACACATAAGTGAAAAAACAAAACCCTGAAGTTCTCGGTATCAGCGTTGTTTCGCTCATCCTGGGATCATAACCCACTGGTGTTTCAGAGCTCGCCGTCGCTCCGCAGGAGTCATCAGCTCCCTTTAACACTCGCAGCACCAGAATCGGCTCTGCAGCCACTAATTTCCACATGCTGCAGAGTAATTACTGAATTCTTGAAACCCGTTTGCGTTCTCGCTCTGCCATGGCGACTATAATTATCTATTCCTGCAACACATTCTTCAGAGAGACGTTGTTGATTCCAGCTGTGACTGCAGCTCTCCGCCGCTCATGGAAACAAAGAAGAGACAGAAGAAGAAAACATGTTTTTAGATTGACCAGGGTGAATATATTGCCTTAGCTTTTTATTGCTTGCCTTATATTTGTTAGTTTATTTATTTTATGGCTTTTCAGGAGGTCAGAGGAGGAGAAATGAAAAGCATATGCTCTTATTTAAAAAAGTATCCAAGAGCCACTTTTGGCTGCAGAACAGCAGCCGTTTGGATGTCAACAAACTGAAAACAGTCATCCATCTGCGTCCCGACTTCGCTGCACAAAGTTTTGGATGTTTTGTGTTGATACTTGTCTGGTTGTCGGTCTGCCTGCATCCCATTTTCTCCCCCATCTGTTGGTGATGCCCCCTGGAAATCAAAGTTCAATCTAGAGGCACCAGAATAGACGACAGTCATCGAAGAGACTTCTGGAAACAGCCCCTAGTGGTCTTTCTAGGAACTGCACTTCTGCGACAGCTTCAGAAGAACAATCTGGAGGTCATGCCCTGAGTGAACCTTCACCCATCTTTACTTGTAGCCGTGAGCTCACAGAACAGCTGGAGCACCTGTAGAAACCCACACAAACATGGGGAGAACATGCACCTCCACCAGAGGGTGGAGCGTTCTGCCTGGGATTCGAACCAGGAACCCTTCTGTGTGAGGCAGCAGAATTTGTTCCTTTCTCAATAAAACATGAGTTTATGAGGTTGGACAGGGTTAAGATTACGTGGTTTAGAAAAAAAAACTCTGCAGACGCAGTGATCCTGAGTCAGTCAAGTATCCAACCTGAAGCAAACTTCACGGTGATAGAGAAAATGTGTTTATTTGTGTCTAGACTGGGAAGATCAGATCCAGTCACTGAAGGTACTTTTAGGTGCACATGTTAAAGCCAGCTGTGATGGACTGGTGACCTGTCCAGGTGTCTCCCTGCTATCACCTGTAATGAGCTGAGATAACCTCCAGCAGACCCCCGTGACCCTGTTCAGGATTAAAATGATGTGTAGATGGATGGATGGATGGATGGATGGATGGATGGATGGATGGATGGATGTTAAAGCCAGGTGTAACACATTATGATGCCATCATTGAAGATACATTTTAATTCAAGAAGGTCCTAATTAGCAGCACACAAGGTCCTCACACTATATTAGACACTATATCATTTTATTATTGTGGTATCCAAACTTTTAATTTGCTCATTAGTTATTTTCTCTACATATTAAACTGAGAATTGTTAATCAACTTAACTGTATTCTTTCAGATGCTCACAAGCAAATTAGTAACGATTCAGCATTAGTTGAACTCAGGTGTTTCAATCAGATTGTCTGACACAGGTGGATAAAATCAAGCTCTGAGCCTGATTTAGTGTCCATCTGCAAACATTTGTGGTTTTATATGGGTGGATGGTTGTGAAGAGCTCAGCGACTTCAGGTGTGATAGTGTGATGGGATGACACTCCAGCGATGAGGCAGCTGGTGAAATGACATCCCTGCTGGATCCCACAGTCAGCTGTGGGGGATATTATTAGGGACAGGAAGTGTTGAGGAGAAGTGAAAGACCATGTGGAACCATGGAGCAGAGTCAACAAGTGTTTAGAAGTTGCTCTGGTGGTTCCACAGCCTCCGCTGGTAGGTGTGAGAACTGTGAGGCGGGAGCTTCGTGGACTGGGTTTCCCTGGTCAACCCATGCAAGCCTGACATGAAGTCCAACTCCAAACTCCCAAAGCACACAGACACTGGACCGTGGACTAGTGGAAAGTTGAAAGCTGACGTCGTCATGGAGACTGTGGAGGAGGGATAACGGTGCTGAGTTGGTTTTCTGAGTTTGGCCTCGGCTGTAGCTTCCAGCTTCATGGCAAACCAACACAACTTTTTTTTTTTTTAATTTCAACACGACTGTTCCCCAGAGCACAACGGAAACACTGTAAAGACATGGTTTGATGAGTTCAGCGTGGACGAGCTTGACTGACCGCCACAGAGCCCTGACCTCAACCCCGTCGAGCACTTTCGAGATGAACTGGAACGAAGATTTAAAGCAAGGCCACGTCGTCCAACCTCATAAATGCTCCACTGAATGAACGTGCACAAATCCCCTCAGACGCTCCAGATCGTATGGAAATCCTTCCAAGAAGAGAGGAAGCTGTTATTACTCCAGAAAAAGGCCGAATTAAAGTTGACATATTGGAGAATGATGTCATTATTGTCCCTTTTTCGTGTCCCGGTCAGGCGTTTTGTACCGACTTAATTGATCAAAGCCTTTTTTTTCCTTTTATTTCCACATCAGTTCAGGTCTGTGATGTCCTCAGACACGCGTGGACGTCTACTAGTCCACCTCTCGGAAAAACAGCCCTCCTTTGAGCTCCGCCTTCCTACATCAGACCTGATTAACAGTCTGATTTATTTGGAATCATCCCATTAAATCACTATAATGTGTTTTCAATAGATCAAACCTCATTTAGCTGGAGGGTCCCTTGACTCCGGGGTCTCCCAGAAGCCGATGACTCGGTAGCTCCGAGTCTGAGTTAAATTACTTGTGAAAGCTGCTCATTTACATTGATGGGCCGTGAACTTCCTCTCACCCTCGGACCAGCTCAAGAATGCAACTCCCATTTACGTCCCAGTGAGGTATTGACTTAAGGCGAATGCACCCTGATAGCAGAAGTATCCCATGATGCTCTGCTTCAGCGACTAACATCAAACTGGCGTATTCTTTGTGAAAACGGGGCGATCTGTGATTGTTTTTACATGCCACTTCACATATTAGTTTCAGCAGTATTGATGGTGGACACGCGTGCCCCAAGGTGCGCGCTCATCCGAGTGTGTAATTCAGAGACAAGAGTGGTCAAACCCCAGCGGTCCACGGGGATTTGCGAGGTATCATGTTCAGGTTCAGTGATCCGGTGTGAGACGCCGGCTGACCCGCTAAGACAGCAGTAAAACTGAAACCAGCTGGGAGATGTCACTCGTTGTTTACCCAGATTTATCTTTGACTCGCACTGATTACACCAGCGTTATCGAGAAATGTCGAGGTGGGGACCGAGCCGGCATCCGACAGGAAGGACCCGGCGAAATAAAAAAAAAAAGAAAAGAAAAGAGGAGCAGAGAGAAGCAGGATTTATCAAAGTATCAGTTCACCTAAACAACCCGCTCAGTCTTTCTTTTATTTGTTTACTTTTCAAAGTCCCTCGTTGAGATTTTGCCACAAACTAAATACAACAGACAGACATGGAAATTATTTATGATATCCCGAGGAACTTTATCTGGGGAAACTGGTGGGCAGTTCGGACCGCAGCTTCTCAGTTCAAACTGGGAAATCGGGATGTGGTAAAAATTCACATCCTTGTTCAGACCTAAAAGCAGTCGGATGGATTTTAACACCGTCGTCTCAAACTCTGAGGCCATAAAAGCAAAAATTTCATTAAAAATAATAATGAAAAACGTGAAGGATCTTTTGCAGCTGTGCAGTGGGTTAAAACCTGCAGGTTCACCGGTTTCTCATCAGCATCTGCTTTTCCACGTTCACCCAAATACCAAGTTAAATAATATTCATCAGATAAATAATTTACCTGTTAATGACATCATCAGACTCTCGCATCATTTTGTCTTCTTCTTCTTTACAACAGTTTTCACTTCTTTGATGGTTTCGAGCATTTATTTCTGCACATCTCTCAAAAGTCTCAAAACGTTTTCAGGTAGATCTTAACTTTGACTTCTAATCTAAATTAATTTCTCTTTCTGGCGTGGACGTGCTCGTGTGCTTCAGACACCGGACTTTACCTGTCAGGTGGCTTTCCAGGTTTCATCAAACCATCAACACGCCACCGCTGTGATTGACAGCAGCTATGAGGCGTTTCAGGGAACGGTTTTACAACTCCACATTTTCTCCTCTAAAACCATCTAAAACAGACGTGAATGCTCCTGATCAGTAAAAGAAAAATAAAGGCATTTATAGAGATGTGAACGCCTGCTGATGATGGGTCCATCAGCGGTCGAGGATTAGCATCACCTGCTGCAGCTTACCTTTATAAATCCAGGGGAAGCGGTAAAGTGATGCTTATCTAATTTTCTACTTTTTTTTTCACTTTAGCTTCACTTTTGTCATATTTCGGTTAAAAAAAGTTAGATGCTGCGTTTTGTTTAAGTATTAAGACTCTCAGATGATTTTATGATGCTTTAAAAACAAAAACACTGGATTTTAGATGTAACTCCTGCACAAGTAGCGTTACCCGATAATCCCAATGTTTTTTCCTTTTTTAATTTATTAGATAGTGTTAAAGACAAGGAAATCAATATATAACAAGTCTGAACTTTTGTTGGATCCTGAAGGAAATGTTTTTTTCAGTATGAGTGTTATCTTTTCTGCAGCTCACAGCCTTTTCAGCTTATTCTCTGGCTCTTAGTGCCTTTGTTTAGTTTCCATTTTACTAATTAAATAATGAAACAAGCGTACGCTTTGATGCGCTTAATTGCATTTCATGTCATCACTCAGTCTGACAACAACAGGCGACGTGTAAACAGCGTTAATGCTGTTAGCTGAACAACAAACTCACACAAATCAACACCAGTCAGCACGAGCACAAACAAGACAAAGAAATGGGAAAAATACGCTTTCAAAAGGCATTTAGCATCATAAAACATGAAGCGCTGAGCTGCACGTCGACCTTGGACATCCGAGACATCCAGCGCTGAAAATCATATTGATTATTAATTTCAAATAAAACAACCAGCCACGACAATAAAACCAGCGGCTTCACATCGTTTAGCTGTCACTCATGACCTGACTCCGCCCCAAATGGGCAGGACAGACAAACCCAGCAGTCAGATGGGACACACCCACTTACCTCACTTACTGGACGGTAGCTAACTTAGCTTAGCTCATGCTAATCCATAATGCTAACTAATGTTATTTAAAGTGAATCCTGTAACGTTAGCTAATGTGAAGTCTGTCCTTCTGTCTTCGTTTCAGATTTCGTGACCCTTCAAGGTCGACCTCGCTGCAGCAGTCTGTCACATTTAACTTTGGAAATACTAGAACGGATAACACAAGAGTGATCAGGTCTCGAAACTCTGAAAACACCGTTAAGTCAAATTCACTGACGTCCCTGATAATCTGGGTCTTTTTATAACTTTACCTGCTCAGGTACATAGAAATTCTCTGGTAAAGTTGACGTGATGTAAAATCTAACGATGGAGACTAAAACTGGTATCATATGTTTGTGTCTTCTGTGAATGTGGACATTTTAACAGGATCCACTGGAGATGGACTCCCGTTTGTTCCAGCCCCTAGTGGTCAGTTCATGAACTGCATCTTCCTGTGATTCTGCAGCAGCTCCAGCTTTGAAAACTTTGAAAACATTTTATAAAGCCAAAAACAGTGGGGTTAAACTGTAAAAAACGGTGCCTCCTTACCCTGGGAACCCACGTCCACACTCCTCCCGAGCCTCCTGGGATCCGCCTGGGATCCTCAGCGCAGGGGTCAGGGGTCGCGGTGAGAGCCTTTCTACCTGCTCTGTGGCTCGTCCCGCCCAGACCTGAGCGTTATCAGCTCTGTCAGATCCAGAGACAGCAGAGGTCCGGGACCCTCTTCCTGACCTGCCCATCAGCTCTCAGAGGAATCCCACTAATGAGCTTGGATGTGGAACAGATGCGGGGAGGGCAGCCGGGCAGCAACAACCTGCCACAGTCACTTAACGCTCACACATGCGGTTATGTCATCAAGGCTTTCAGGGGGAGGGTGGGGTGGGGTGGGGGTCGCTGGTGCATGTTTGAGTGCGATCTCTTTCTGTTTTTGTGACTCTTCAGCTCGGTCTGCTGTCTTCGTCCTCGGCTGTTGTTCTTCTCCTCGATGACTCGTGTCATTAGTTTAGTTTTGTCCTCTTCTCACCCACGTTTGACTGCGTCCATGTCCAACCTCGTCCCCTGCACCACCGAAGAGTCGTCAGGCGCTCAAACGTCCAGTAATGCCCAGAACAAGCTTCGGGTCACACATGCTCGGTGTGGAGGCTCACGTATGTGCACTCCCCGCGCTCCCCCGGGGGGAGGGGTGGGGGTGGGGGACATGGACTCGGTCCGACCCTCTAAGGTTTCAGGCCTCGGCTTCAGTCCCAGCTGTAAACGTTAGGACGCGTTTGTGTTTGTCCCGGGTTGTGGAGGAAGTCCGGAGGTGGAGGGAAGGTGTTTGCTCCAGATCTGCGCTGGCCCGCCGGCAGGTTGTTTGGTCGAGGATACGAGCCCTGGCCTTTCTGTCAGGCTCCATCTGTTTTAATTTTCCATCTAACTTTCATTCTCTGGCCAGGCTTCACCTCCGTCTCTCCATCGTTCCCAGTTAGCAACTCCAACTCCTCCCCACGGTTTCACTTTGAATGCCTGTCCAGAGGAGACAGATGATCCAGACAGTGGAAACGAGCATGCACAGCAGATGTTGGTAGCGATCATCTCACGCTTACCTCAGACCCAGATCACACCGCAGATTAAATACAAAACAGAACCCCCATGCTAAATGCATCTGGATGCTCCTTTCTTCTCATGGGCTCCCCGGTTGCTGTTGGCTCAGCATCGGCACAAACGCCGCTTCACAAAGTTTCAACACACGATAAAACTGATTTATAGACCGCAGAGGTTAATGGCTGGGAAACAAAGAGCAATTTAGTCTCTTAATTGTCTGTTTTACTATCTTCAAATCTGTTCTTAGCATGGATGATGATTCAGATGATTTCTGGGATTGTGCATGATTCAAACAGCAGAAAAAAACTAAAAAAAAAAAAAAAACCTTTTTCTTTAAATCATAATATAAATCATCTGTTTCCAGTGGGTCTTAGTATTAGACAAGGAAAGATTCAGATGGAAGAAAACATAACTTTTTTGTTTAAAAAATAGGTCCAAAAAGAAAAAATATCTATCTATCTATCTATCTATCTATCTATCTATCTATCTATCTATCTATCTATCTATCTATCTATCTAT
>JAOWBL010000016.1:7191852-7218541 GCA_028564865.1 Zenarchopterus dispar
AGAATCAGAATCACTTTATTGCCAGTAAACAGGTTTACAGACTAGGAAATTGCTCTGATGTGACGGTGCAGATAAAACCATGGAATAATGTAAGTAAAAGAGAATAAAAATAAATCCATTTGAATCTGCAAATAAATCAAAATAAAATAAAATAACTGAATAAGTTTAGGAGAAAAGAGAATCAACAATATCTACATGTGTAGAGAGTAGCAGGAAAATAATTGTTTTATGAGTCATGAGTTAAAGGAGGAATTGTTGCTGCACGTTAATCTTAAAAGATTTATAGAATAGTTTTCAAACACTCTGGACTTCATTGTTGAACAGTAAGAAATAAATGGAAACTATTCAAGACCGTTACTAATCTTTTGACTAGTGGAGCCCACAGCACGTCAAAATGTGCTTGGCTCTGAAATTTCAACTAGATTAGAAGGCTGAACATGGACTTTCAAGTCGGACAGGTTTCCAGGAGAAAACTTCTGGAAGCAGGACTGAAATTAAAAAAACAAAACAAAACTGGGTCTGAACAGACTGCAAGACTTTGGGAACGGATGAAACCAAACTGGAGTTGTTTGGTGCCCAGAACCAAGTTTAAATCCAGACTCAGCATTTCAGCAGAAACATCTCAAACCCAGTGTCCAGCACGGCGGTGGAGGGTTGATGATGCGTGGTTGTTTTCCATCTACAGGACCTGGGAATGTTGTAGTCATCGACTCAACCGTGAACTCCTTGGTAAATCCGAGTATTTTTAAGTTTAAAGCTGAAGTTCGGTCATAAAACAGAACAAAGAAATTAAGCTTAGTTAAGCTTAGCTTAGTGTTGACCACATGACCGTTTTTTTTCTTCCTGGTTCTATTTTTGTTTCATGAATGATGCCAAAATGGAAAAAAACTGTAATTATTCTGGATTCATAGCCAATATTATTATTATTATTATTGTTTAAACCGGAGAAATGAAGCCAGTAAAATGATGTGATGAAGACATAGTTATTTATTTAATGCTGACTGACTTTAAAGGTCTCCGGGGAAACGAGCACTTCAGAGGCGGGAGTCCGGCCCGGATGATCAGGGACTCGATCAGATAAACTCCCTGATTGTGGCGAAGTTTTCTCAAACCCGTCGCGTCGCCCTGGATACGCCAAACCCCTGCATGCGAACTGACGAGGACGACTGACGTCCTCCAGACGCCCCCTCAGCTCTCAGTCAGCACATTTTTTATGAAGATTAGCCGCGAGTGCGCAGACTTTTAATAACCCTGTGGTCGTATTGATCGGCCTCAGAATCTGAGGATCTGTATTGATTAAATCATAAATGAGGAGAGGGATTATATTACATCTGGAGTTTGTAGAAGAATGGCCCGAAGGCTGAAACTGGCTGGCTTCAGGACTTTAATGTCAACAGCAAACAGATGTTGTGTTCATCTGGCTGATGGAGGAATCGAAGATGCACCTGGAGGAAACGAGGAAGCCGGCTGGGAAGAACGGGGCGATCTAAGTAGAAAATTACACTATTGATTTTCCTTCAAGCGCTGCACCACATGTAGGAGTCAAATAAGTCGGAGGAACTCTTAATGCAAAGAAGTGGCTTTTTCTGCTCAGCATCACTGACTTTTTCTCCATTTGTGAAGATGGTGTCCCTTTAATTGCTGCATTTAGATATTCTTCTTTTTTTGTTGTTTTTTTTGTGTCAAAAGTTTGAATCTTACACATTTAAAATTAAAACAAATTAGTTGAAAAAAAGAAAAAAAGTTGTAGCCAGGAGCTGTCAATCATCAGCTGTCAATGAACTGATCAGCGTTTGGCATGTTGGGCTGGGATTCACACGCGTGCTAATTCAGTGCCAAAAGGGACAGACATAAGCAATGATCTTAGAAAAGCACATCAATTTGGGAATAAAATAAAACCATTTTGAAACTTTTTGAGTTTGATACAATGAGACAGATTTATTCACAAAAGCACTGCATTCAAGTCAGACCTTAAAGTCTTGAGAAAGCCAAACAGGATGTAGAGCTATAAATTATTATTAGTGTTGTTCACATGATTTAGTTTTTTTACTGATATTTTCTTTTTAAATAAATAGCACACTGAAATAAATCATAAGTTCTTGTTTTGTCTGAAATTGTATTTTCCTAATACTGATTCATTCAAAGGATATATATATATATATTTTTATTATTATGTTCTTTGACAAGAAAACAGGATTGAAAAGGGGATCCTAACCTTTGCGGCGCTTGATCCACTTTGAAGTGCCAGCGGTTGCTTCAATTTGCCACCAGGAGTTCACTTTCCGAAGAAATTCAATCTATCGCAGCCTGCCTTGGCGACTTTAATTCCCACCTTTCAAGTACTCACCAGTCAAATCAGACAGGTGAATGCAGACTGGGTGTCTGGGTGTGTGTGTGTGTGTGTGTGTGGGGTGGGGGTGGGGGGGATCTTGGACCTCGTCTGTGCTAACCACTCCTGTCAGAGAACGTTATCAGACGACCTCCTTTGGTTTCTCATCTTCAAAGGCTCGACCTGGACTCCTTTGTGTGTGTGTGTGTGTGTGTGTGTGTGTGTGAGGTTTTAGGAGATATTTAGTGTCTGTGAATGTTCCCACCTCTGTGTCCGGCTTCATGTTTCCCCCCCATTATGAAACCTCCCTCATAGCTGAACATAAATACGGGGACGGCGGCGCTAATGTACGCTTACTCAGACTGAAGCCGGATCAAATCTCAGCATGTCATCGACGGCACACATTACAGTCTCCAAATGTCGTGATTGTTCAGTTGGACAGATTATTATCAAAGACATGCTTCTAATATAAGAGGCCCCCCCAAACACAATGTGTCCTCTGTGTTTCTGCCAATATCAGGTTCACTTTGGGTGATTTTGATCAAGTGCTGGAGTGACAGTTGCAGCCAAAAGTTATGAGGAGTTTTCAAGCTGAAATAGATATTTTAGCCTGGAAAAGATGCTTGAAAGTGATGGATGTAGGATTTCATGTATCCTGCCCCTGACCTCCGTGACCTTTCCAAAGTATTTGCTTATAGAACTTCAAATACTAATAATTGAAGTTGAGTCACATGACAGACATCCTCAAGCAACACCAGAGACGTTTTTCTTCCTCTCTTGGGGGCCTCCTGAAGTTCTGATCCTGCCCACAGATAGATATAGATTTGTTTAGCAGCTGAAGTAGGACCAGTAAACACAGGAAAACCTACAGAGACAATCAAATAAGCATTTTAGTTTCCAACAGCGACTGGTGATGACATCACAGCTTTCAACACACTAGCATTGTTAGCATCGGGGCCACATCTGGCGTTCTGCTGACGTCGTCTCCTCGGCCACGCTTCGGATTTTCACGAAATTGGACATCTGAGCTGTGATTTAAGATTTAAGAGAGCATGAGTACTCTTGCTGTAAAGTTAATGTGGTTTGTTGTCCTTAAAGACCGACTTGAGCTGAGGCGAGGCGAGCGACGGAGCGCCATGGCGGCTCTGCCAGAGCCTCACTGTTGCTCCGGCGGTCCACAGTTCAGATATTGTTCTCGCAGCAACAACTGAAATGAGGACAGATTCAATCAGGAGGAATGGGACGCTGGTTAGCATCACAGGTGAGATAAAATAGGTCGTTTGCTGCCTTGGGACGCAGTAACAGAGGCTTAATGGGGACAAAATGAGCGCCGTGTGGACTGGCAACACGACCTGAAACGTCTGTGTGAAAGGGTCTCCTCAAACATCAAAAGGGGTTGGAAACTATAACTTAAGGGTGAAAACATACGCCGCTTTGCTTTAAGAGGATGATGAAACGGCACCTTTTGACCTTTCGGATTGTTCCGGCCGATATCTGGTTCACCGATGCGGGAGGACATAAGTCATGATGTCAGGCTCCCCGAGCGGGGATCCATGCATCCCTTCCTGCACCAGAGTCAAACCCGTTGACCTCAGCACTAACGCAGGCAACGCCGCGGCGCTGCCGGTATTGAAGCGGCCTCGGATGCATACGTATTGAGAGGCGAGCGCACAGAAAAGTGCTTGGCTGGGGTTGGGGAATCAATGGCCGGGTGGACAGAAGGCCGATGTAATCAGGGAGCCGATCGAGGCGGACTCCGAGCCTGCTGAGCCAGCACTAATGAGGAGGGAGAGAGTCGTTCGGAGTTGGGTGCCTTCTACTTGTCCTCTGCAAGCACAACAAAGCTCCAGCACCAGCAGCACAACAAGCATCACACTTTGTCCCATAATTAATCTCGGTCAAGCACACACCCCCTCACGTCGGCTGGCGCTCTCAGACTCCAACCACGGCTATTTCTGTGTTTATTAACAAGAACCCCAGAGACAGAGATGGATGACTTCCATTTTGACTTCAGTGCAGTTTTATTTGTGAGGAAAAATGGCTGCTGCAGGAAGAGAGAGCTGTTTTTTTTATATAGGTAACACAAAACTGCTCATGAAGGGAAAAAAGCACTGCGGTATCTGCAGGTTGAGGTCACGTGCACGGTTGTGCACCACAGAAGTTTTTTTTTTGTTTTTTGTTGGTGTTTGCATGTGTGGTGTGATCTGCAGGGGTCAGCACACGGATGCCCGGCAGCTGCGCGTCCCCCGCCACGACGTGAACACAGCGTGGGCGCAGCGCCGCTCGGGAACTCTCAACAAAAACATCTCACGTCCAGGTAGATGCAGGGAGGTCACCGCTTTCATTCGCGTCCAACCAAAGCGTGGACGGCTGCAGGCCACAGACAGCAGTCAAAGAAACGGGCCGAGCAGCAGAAAAGGCAACGTGGCCGGCTGCCATGTTAAAGCCACGCTGAAGTGTGCACGGCCTCGTCCGTGAGCGCGGCGGGAGGTTTGATGAGCGATACGAGGCCGCACCGCCGCGTGACCTCACAAAGGCTGCCGGCACAAGGAGAGTGATATGTTTGTTGGTGTTTGGGACAAAAGCCCGAACCCAGGGCAGGAAGAGCCATTGTTGTTGGAGGGAAATGAGAACTTATGAGAACAAGTCTGAAGACAGATAACCTATACGAATACCTGGAGTCAGGCTCTAATTTTAAACCGAATGACATTTTCCTCACACTTGACTTTTTGACACAAAGAAAACTGGAGGTACAAGTCGTCATTACTTTGTCTTCTGATGGTTTAGGGTCATTTAAAGATGTTAAATGTACACTTGAATGTTTTTGGTTTTAGCCAGGAAAAGAGGTGATAGAAATATTAAAAATAACAGCTTACTGCGACATTTTCATGATCAAACCACTTCCAGTTGAAAGGTTTATGCCTGGAAATATACTTTTTGTTAAAGGAGGCATTTTGCCCCCTTTTGTTTCAAAATGTGACGCCCAGTTTTAGGGAAATGTCTGCACAGAGATACAGTATAACAGGTCTGCTTTTAGCATTTTTTGTTCACTGCAGCTGGTTTCAGGGGGCGGGGCCAGTTCATCAACTTGACTCCGCCCCTCGCCTCTGCAGGATGTGCATCTTTTGAAATCTTTACATTACAGGTCAACCTGGAGGTAACAAAAACTGCAGTCCATCGACTGATGGACTGAAATGTCTGGGCTGGTTCCAAAAGAATCAATTTTTATTGATTCTCCTGTTAAAATGTCCAACTCTGCTTTAGAAACATATCTATAAATCTGCCTCAAAGACGCTCTCTATATTCAGTCTCTATAGCTAGACTCCACATATTGGACAGCTGGAAATTTTGTACCACATCAAGTTAAATATATATGTGGAAAATACATTCATTTCTAAAATGGGGTGTAGACTTTTGATTGACAGTCGACTTGACCAATGGCTGGCCTTCCTCACTTCCTCATCAGTTACTGTCAGGCTACGAAGCTTCATGGAGTGGTTGCCAGTTTGTACAAACCCCACTTTGCCTCAATGCAGCTCCTCCAGCAGGATTGGCTGAAGAAGTCGGTAACCATGGTTACCATTGATTGACATGAGTACCTCCATGGTACCCCCCAGCGTGAAGAGAAAAACGATTTACAACCAGAAAACGACGTCACCGAGTGTGTGTCAAACAGTTTTTTTTTACATTTAATGCCACGCCCACTTACCTGCCACCGCCTAAAAATAAAAGTACCGCACAGAAGCGTCCTCGGCGTCTGACACTTTCCCCAACTCGTCAAAAAATTAGCGCCACGATTTTTAGCATTTTTAAAAGTAGGAAGACGAAGGAGCTGTACTCTTGCAGTGAATTATTTTAACCCTCGCAGCACCGAAAACAGAAAACATAAGATCAGAACCAGGAGAGCTGGTTCTACCCAAGACCCAAACCTCTGCCAGAACTGATTACTTCAGGTCCGTGGGGTTGGGGCTATCACGACCAACCAAACACGTCCTGTCGAGGAGGTACCAAGGAACGGACGCCAAAATCAAGCAGCAGTGGTCCAAGATGGAGGCTGAAGGTCTCCTTGAACTGTGATCGTTGACCAAAGTGCAGAAACAGGTTTGATGGTGCAGCGAGACACCGACTCATGGCAGATTTAAGACCTGGGTTGGGAAGTTAAAGCAAGAAAAAGAGAATTATCTGTGGCTGTCAGGTTTAAACCACACGAGAGGAGGTGTGATGATGTGGCTCTGCAGTAGCTCAGACGGAGAAGCAAACCAGCTCCGAAAACTCTCCAGAGTTGGACCAGCTCTGTACCGGCTCCAGAACCATCCCAACACCTGCAGCTGGTCCCGGTTCCATCCCTGTCTCTTCCACATGCAAAACGTGTCCTTTCAGAAGATCCTGAACCCGGTTTGGGCCCTCAGCACCTTCTCCAGCACCTGATGACCTCCCGAGCATCAACGAGGAACTTGCTGAAAGCGCTTTGTAGACGGCGGTTAAGGTGAAAGGACAACGCGTCAGTGGAGGCCATTCATCACAGCTGCTGCCCTTCCAGGTCCCTGGCGTCCAACCAAACAGTGTCCAGGTTCCCGATAACGCTTACCCTTGAGCCTCCGCCGACCCGCTGATTATGAGCTATCTAATCACGTCTGTCGGCATGCACTTAGCAGCTGCAGCGAGGTTCTCACACCCACCCCACTCGGGCAGGGAGGAAGACACTCGTCTCCCACAACAGTTGTGTCCCACCCAGGTTAGAAGTTCATCTCTATGAAGGATAGTCTGTCCACTCCCCTGAATAAACTCCCACTCTGCTTCAAAACAAACCATCTGAGCAGAATCTCAACTGACTGTGTGTTGGTGTGTGTGTCTGCAGGGTCACATGACCAGCCGGGCAGCACACTGTGGCAACTCCACTCAGGACAAACTGTCTCCAGGGACTAGAAGGGGAAAGTGAGTGGTGCCAGTTTGGACCCGAGGACGAGACAACTGCTCTCAGCAGCATCTCGTCTGACAGACGTAATCGCCGCGACGCCAACACGCCAGCCCCGAAACGGCGGACACACACCCGTCAGAGGAAACCCCTGGACATCTGTCAGAAACACACACCCGGCCGGCCGAAACACCAGCGCTGGGCGGCAAAGGGCACGGTTCACACGGTGCCTACTTCAACACGTCACAAATCACAGGGCGACCACAGGGCGAGAGACATTTGTGTTTCATTTCCGCTCATGCGCCATTTCCCAGTGGCCACTTCTTCCCCACAAAGAGGAAATTGAACCATCAAACCTCGGCGATTCTCCCAAATATAATTACACTGCGTTGATGTATTCCACCGAGGACGGGCTCTCTGGGTCGAGGTGTAACTGGGATCTGTGAAGCCATATAAATAAAGAAAGATCTGGTTATAAGGTCCAAAACTTCTGGCAGCTCGGGGCCGTTGGCTGAAAGTGCCCACGGCACTTGTAAATCTTGGTTTTCCCGTGGAGGGGGAAGTGTTTGGCAGCGGCGTCCCAGGATTAGGCGAGCTCCAGCTCCCAGGTCCCTCTGCTCTCATTGATTGTTTTCAGAAGGCAACTTTTGAATAACTTTAATCCAAAACGGAGCTGTTAAGGCACCAGAAGAACCCAGTGCCCCCGTTTTCAGTCATTTATGGCTCAATCAAGAGACGGAAAGTGGGAAGGAGACCGTCACATGGAAAAATCCTGCGTTTGCTGAAACGCTGCAAGTTCACGGGAACCAGATTTGATCAAACTCGTTTTAATGCCTGCAAAAGACTTATAAAAAATAATCAAATTATGGGAATTAAGTCATTATTCTACTAGTGTCATAAAAAAGAACAGAATTGTAAGTTTATGAACACAGTCATACATTTACAAGAATAAAGTTGTAATATCACCAAAATAGTCGTAAAAGTACAAAGAAAAAAAAAACTTGGCGGTGATGCAAGAATAAACTCATAAATGTATGGGAATAGTCAAAAATTTACAAGAATTTGAAATGTTACAAGAAGAAGTTATAAACCTACAAGAAAATAATATCTTAAACTTACCTAAAAGTTTATGAGAAAAAAAGTTTCAACTTGTAAGAATAAAGTGATAAAATTCAGAGTCAGTCTGCCCCTTTAACAGTTAAAGTAGATGTGACGTGCACGACGTCCACGTGCACACCAGTGAGTCCGATTTTATCCTCGGCTGTTTGCAAAAGCTGAAAGAAAACAAAAGTCAGAAACTGAAAACTGAGTGACGAGTTGATTAACGACCTTAATTAATTCATCATCTGAAGTCATTTCCTTTCTGGGATTTATGAAGTATATTTGACCAAACAAAGAAGGATCCTGCTCTCCGAGTATTCAGGTCCGGTTTTAGATAACAGTTATGTAGTAAACGAAGTCAGAAAAAGTCAGAAAATTACAAAATTAAAATTGTAAATCTCAAAGTAAAGAGTTAGTATGTTAGAAGAATAAAGTCACAACTTTATATCGTAGTTGTCCAACCAGGAAGCAAACATTCTTCGGTATGTTGAGTATAAAACTCAGATTAATGTGGTTCTGATTTTTAACACATATTATACCTTTTCTGAACTTTTTTCAGATTAAAGCTTCTTGTTGTAAAATTGGTTTTATTCTCTTAAAATAAAACCCTTTTTCTTGTACAGTTATAAGAATTCTCAAATATTTTAATGATTTTTTTTCTTATAATATTTTCACATATCCTCATAAAAGGGTGAATTTATTTTTCATAATCGTGGGACTTTAACCCTTTATAGGCCAGTCAATAAAAATACTTGAATTTCTACATTTAAACTCTAGAAGTTTATTGGAGAATATTAAAGGATTTATTTATTTTTTTCTTTTTAGTAACCAAAAAAAAAGTCGTTCTACTGAAGTGACCAAATATGGTCATTTATCCTGTAAGGGTTAGTCTTCAGGTGGCTCCGCGGCTCCTGGGTGGATGCTGGGAAGCTCCGTCAGGGGTTTATTGTGCAGCAGACTTTGATCTTCGGCTCTTTATACAAACTTCAGCTTGTGTATTAAACATTTGCTACTGAGCTCTTGATAAATGTGGAGACTTTCTGGTTTCCAAATCTCTGTTTTCCGATGAGGAGTTTCAGGTTTCTCCGCGGTTCCTTTGAGTCCACGTTCGTCCACGAGTGTGGAGCGGCGGATCAGAGCTCCGCCACTTGTCGCCTCGCTCTCCATCACCTCCTTCGGGTTTGATTTGTGCGGCCGCCGTTGGCGCCCAGACGGCCAGGTGTTTCCCATCAGCCCCGCTGGAGGAGCTTTACTGCTCACCTCAACCTCCGAACACACAGAAATACTGGTTTCTTTATTTTTTTCTTCTGCTCAGGTTTCAGCTGTCTGGCAGCGATGGAGCTCAGACAGAAAGCTCTGGTGGAGATCACGAGGGCTTCAGAAAAAACTCAACGTTTATGTGATCAGTTGGAATGACTTTTTCTGACTTGCAGGTTTTGTTTACACAGATAGTCAGTAAACGATCTCACCTACTTTTACCAGATGTTACGAGACTCAACCAGTCGTCCATGTGTTTGAACGCTTAGCAGACACCTGTCAGTAAAAGCCCACTGGGTGCTGTGAGAGTGGGGCGCTCCACCTTCACAGGGGCCGCCGGCCAGCACTGGGAGCTGATCCGAAGCCGGCTGGATTCACGCCTCGCCGTTTCACAGCCCTTGGCTCCTCCGTGAGGGAAGCGGGCCCGGCCTTTTCATTGGTGCACCTGGAGGGATTTTATTTGCTTCGGCTGGAAAGATTCAAAGTGAGAAGGAAAAGGGGACGTTTGTGGAGTGGTGGTGGAACGAGTCTCGGGGCTTTATATTGTCCAGAACCACGCCAGAGCACGTTTTCTCATGACTTCCCCAAGCAGAAATGATTTTCTGTAGCTCTGACGAGGCCGGCGTAATAAACGGACACGGGGAACAATGCTTAGCTGCTGTGGGAGAGTTTGCTTTTTATTTTTATTTCTATTTTTTCTGGGACAGTCAATTATATAAGATGGCTGTTTCATGCAGGTCATCCATGGGTGAGGTTTGTGCCCGTCCTCCGTTGCGGTGATGTGAATCCAGGATGTCAGTTTTGACATGTTCTCCCCGTCCAATCTGGCTTCTTCCTACTGAGTCCGGAGAGCGTTTCTGGAAATGTTCTGTTCCAGTAAGTTCTGTTTACAAATCACATCACAGTTCCTGCAAACAGCCTCTTCAGAACTTTTTACTCTACTGTCTTGCTCGTTTTATTTTCTCTTATTTTTTTTACCCCAAACATGCTTTCTGTTGACAACCGCAAACTCTTAAAAACTAAAAAAGAAAAAAAAAAAAAAAAAAAAAGAGAAGTCACTGGTCTCACTATGGCATTCTTGGTAGTCTTGGACCCGGGACTCGTGCACCCATCTGGTTTCAGTTTCAAATGCCTTTCTTTTTATATTTTCCCTGTTCATCCCGAGACACACAATAGCCTTTTTATCCCGGCTAAATCCGTCCCCGCTTCACCGCAGCCACCTCGTCAAAACGGACCAACGAGTCACAACATGTCATCAGCATAATTGAGCCGTTTGGAGCGGCGGACTCGAAGTGTCACACGTTGCATAAGGAGTTTACTGTTCCCCTCGCCTGGAACAGGTAAAGTGCTCTGGTTGGTCTTTATTAGAGGTGGGGAGGAAAGGGGGGGAAAAAACGAGTCTTCAGTGACCATTTCATTTCACAAAAGGCAATTACCATCAATCTTGTGGAGTTCTGTGTCAAGGTGGCCCGGAGTTGGTTCCAGTACCGCTGGGGCAGCGTTGTGACAGTGACATAAGATCCTCTGTTGGCCACGAGCAAGAATGTAAAAGATGAAAGATTGAATTGGGCCTAATGGGGGAGGGGGAGGGGGGGTCTGCAGTGTAATGCGTGGCTATTGACTGTCATTCTGCCCTTGAAAAGCCAATAAACTGCTGTAGGACATAAAGCATTATATATGTCATCAGAACCAGGCAGAAAGCTTTCATCTAAACACATTAAATTATACGGCGGCCCTTTAAGGAAACCATAACAGACTCTTTGGACTGAAAATGGCGCTCGTTAGAGTAAGAGATTGATTTAAAAGTATCTTTTTTTTTTCTCTGAAGGATGCCACAAAGAGAAGAGAGTGAATTTAAATGTTTAAACAGGTTACAACAAATCTATGAACATAAAAATGAAAGTAAGTAAAATCTGATGACTCAGCGATACACCGGTGCAGCAGATTACGGAGGTCCAGACCGGCGCCGAGCGCTCATTCACCGTGAACTAGCTTCACTAGTGGTCAATGATTTAGTGCACGTTGTGGTTATTTTTGGGGATGTCCATGATGGACGTGCAGAACGAACGATGATGCGTGCACAGTTGATCAGCAGCTTTATGGATTTATCTCAGAAATTTTAAGCACTAAGCAAAAGACCGTTTCTCCTGGAACTGCTTAACCTGGCTGGATTTATTGTACCTGTTTGAAGGTGTGATGGATGAGAAGTACCGCTGATAAGACACAACTGTGTGGACATGGTCACCTGATGTCCACTTTAAGCTTTTACTGCTTCTAGAAACCCACAAAAATCTCCGTAAACACAACAACAACCACCTTTCATCCAGAACCTGTTTCCCACTCAACACTTAACCCCACTAGTGTTTGTCGGTGGAGCGACCCCACCCTCGGAGCGATCACCTGTTTTCGAGTGTCTGCCTGACAGTGTTTACAGTTTCAGAGGACAGAACCGACCCAGGCCCGCTTCTGGTTATCTCGCCTGCGGCACGCAGCATTCCACTGCTGCATGGAGGTGTTGGCTAATTAGTCTGCTGACCTTTGGGGTTAAAGGTCGGCCAGTGCACCTCGCCCCGGGGGACCCTGGTGGTATTTTAAGCAGTTTGTGCTGCAGACACTTGAAACAGAGAAATAACCCCGAGGCGCCATGAGCTCTCTTAAGTGCATCACCTGGGCCGCACAGTGACAGGTGACGGGTGTCGGTGTGGAGCTGCTGTGTTTCCATCCACCCCCGACGCTTCGCTCCCCTGAAGCTCTCAGGTGAGGAAAGAAGCTAAGGATGTTCCAGCCAATCCCTGAAAACACCTTTGGGCTGGGAATGGCGGCGTGTTTCCTGCCCGGGCAGGAAAACCTCGGAGCTGATAAGCTGACGGGTTGCCACGGGACGTTCAGGTGAACCGAAGCGTCTTCTGTGAGTGTAACCGAGTTACAACGGGTTTGACCAGAACACTGAACACAACAGACTCTGGGAAATCTTATTTTACCCACCAGGACCAAAGACATCAGACGGAACCTGAGATATGACCGTTTTCACCGTGCCATTAGTTAAAAAAGTTCAGTTACCTGTAGATCCGCCTTCAGCAGCAATAATTTTAACCAGCAGTTTCCTGCATGATTTTATCTCTCTGGAGGAATTCTGGTTCATTTTTTCTTTACAACACTGCTTCGCTTCGCTTCGCTTCGTTGAGTTTTTTTTTTTTTTTGTTATTTGCTAATTTACAACTCTTTCATTGTCCCTTAAAGAGTTGTGGTCAGGTATTTAATGAGAACATTTCAAAACTGATTTTTTTTTATCAGCTCGGTGCTTGTTGGAGATTTGTTGGTTTGTTCCAGATGATTTTCCTGTTGGACGACACAGTTTCGACCAGATGGTCAAATATTTGTTCCTACAACACCGTCATACCGAGAGGGGTTCAAGGTTGACCCAAGTCCCGGAGCTGCAAATGAAATCCCGTATCATAGACCCTCCACCACCATGCCTGGAGGTGGTTATCTGGTGTTTCTGCTTAAATGCTGGGGATGTTTTTTTTTTTAATCCAACCATGGTCTGAGGCATTAAGTCCAAATAATTAACTTTTGGGCTCATATGTCAATAGGACATTGTTCCAGACGTCTGCTGATTTGTTCAGATGAAGTTTTGTAATATTTAGTGGTGCCTCCATACTCTTTTTAGACTAAAAAGTCTGTCTCCTGGCAACCCCTTCAAAGAAACCATACTGGTTCAGTTTTCCTCTAAATGTGCTCGGTGATTTATTTTTCTTTTGTATTTCTCTGAGTATTGCACTGTCTGACTGTAAATTTGCTGGAAAGTCCACTCCTGAGAACACTGGCAACTGTCCTGAATGATTTCCACACAGGAATATGCTTTTTACTGTAGAGCAATGAAGTCCAAACAGTTTGGAAATTATTTTAAACCCAGTGGCAGATTGATGTGATGGAATAGCTGCCTCTCTAAAACCTTTGCTGATGTCTTACCCTTTTGGCATGTGAAAACTCCAGACTAGCAAATTGCCAAAACGTTTTCTTTCGTCTGGTCCATTAAAGTCTGATGAAACTTACCCTTTAAATCCTAATTTTAAAAAGTAGAGGGTATTTAGTGTTATCCAAATATTTGTTTCTCTCTTAAATAAATATTGGCAAAGTTTAAAATAAAAAGTAATATATTTTTGTTCCTCTAAGGCTGTATTTGTTTAATACCCAGTGTGATCAGATGATTTTTTTATGGGGTAAAAAAAAAAAAAAAAAGGATTAAAAAAGGTGAATACAAAGTTTTTCATATAAATGTAAAAAAAGAAGAAACAGACAAACAAAAAAAAATAATAAAAATAAAATGCATTAAGCGCTCTCTGTAAGTGAATTCAGAAACAGCGCTTCGCCTCCACCGTCCTCAGTGACGGACAGGCCGGCTGTGACCAAGACAAGAAGGTGTCTGGTGACCCCCGTTTACAAGTCCCGGCCTCTCTATTATTGATCTCAGTCCCCCCAACCCCCATCACCCGACCCCCGTTCCCGATGGGCGATGGCTGACGTTCATAAATCCAGAACTTTCCTCCACACCGACCTCCCACTCCATCTTTACGACCCGCCACCCAGGTGGGACGTAAACGGGAGTTCTTTGGGCGAGCACTCTCGCTCCCAGGTGCCTCGGGGGCTTTTTCAACAGATGACCTGCCACATGGTTAAACTCACCAGGTTTCAGAACGGCGTTTTTAAGTGCACCGTGTGAAAGTGCAAGCTGAGATTTACTCCAGCCTGTCCGGATGCATTAGTTTTGGGGCGGTAACGGTGGAACTCAAACACTCGGCTTATTTGCCAAGACGCAAACTTTGGCTCACTCGTGTAATAATTTCTGTGCTAGAAAAACTCAAGGATCACTTTCAAGGATTACTGGAGTTTGACTTATCAGGGAGCCACGAAAGCGAAGCGGCGTTCCATCACAGTCGGGGCTGGAGAGACGCCATGACTGTCTGGGTGTAAAAGGAAAGCAGCGCTGCCTCGTAGGATGGGATCCTCCTCATCAGCGGCTCTGAAGCGAACGCCGCTCTCCCCGTCTGAGTCTGGGAGGTTTGGAAAGGTTTGGAAAGGAAAAACGCTCCCCTCGACATCCTTAATAAGTGTCCTTGGTTTGACGCTGCAGCCGCAGCCTGTCTGCGGCGACGGCAGTGGAGGCCACCGCTTCGTTTTCCTTTGTCTGCCTGATGTGTTTGGCTATTGTCCTTTCAGTTCACAAAACACACAAAAACGAGAAGAAAAGGAAAAAAATTCAAGCCGAAGCAGCTGAAAGCTTCCACAAAGACGCCCACGCTTTTTCAGTTTTTACAGACTGCTCATATTAAAGCGGTCAAATCTGTGCAGGATTTTTACTCCACCTGATTTCTTTTCACGCAGAATTTTCAGTTCTGGATGTGAGTAAAAGAAAAGATGGGAAGAGTTTATACATCGTACAATGATCACGGGCGATTTGGGATGAAAACAAGACAAGCTGGAAAAACAAGTGGGCTGAAGCCTAAAAGGTGCTGTGGAAAGACAAAAGAAGAAATTTGTGGTTTCAGGGAATCCCCAGAGAGGATGAAAATGAAAAACAGGGGAACTGGGCCAGCTGTTAATGTGTACATTTGTAGATATCACTTCATCACAGGCAAGTAAAAAGAAAACAAAACGGAGGTCTGAAGTTTTCATTTACGAGGCAGGTTTGCATTAATGGGGTTCCCCGGGCCTCCAACATACCGCCCGTCTCCATTTCCACCAACGGGACGCGACGGGAACGTTTGAAAACCCGTCCTTGACTTGGACTTAGCGCTTCAGCCTGGCCTTGACGAAGAGCCGGGTGGAGGTGGTGTCAACTCCATCCTGACTGGAGCTGGGAGATGAAGTTCAGTCATCTTGATGTCCCGTTCAAGTACAAGTCATCACTTCTCATTTATCACTAATATTACAGTATAAACAAACACCAAACCCCCCCCAAAAAACTCTGGTAATCTTTTTATTCCAGTTTTTGTTTTTTCATCTTCTTCTTTTCTCGATTGGAGGTTGTCAGACAGTAAAAGTAGCTCACTGCGGTAGTTTCCTAACTCGGAGGAAGCTACAAAAATATTTTATTTTTCTTTGAGCGCAGATTAAATAATTACTGGGTCTGTAGTCCACTGTCACAGAGACAAAACCGTGGAGGAGGTTTTCACCAAGCGTCGTTAGAAGGACGGTGTCCAAAGTGGATCATTCGGAGATTCAACGGGGTCAAGTAAGAAGTCGGGTTATGAACAGTTTTGGCCACTTGGTGGCAGCGTTGATTAACTTCGACAGAAGAAGACGAACTCCGTGGAGATTTAGTTTTCTAATCGTTACTCAGCTACGAGTTTATTTAATTATCTGACCCGACAGGTTTTCTGATTTCTGTACCAAACATCTACAAGAAACACTGAACACCTAAACTTTGTGAAACAATTCAAAATGTTTCAAATTTGATAAATAGTTCAGAAGCTCACTCATTCTCATGGGAATCTCTCTTATCTCCGACATCGCAGGCAGACTCTTTCAAAAAATTAATTTGACTTGTTTTACTATGTAGTGAAATTGTTTTTCTCTCATGGCAGCATTGAGTTGGTAGTAGGGGCGTTAGCATAGTTAGCATTAGCAACCAGTATGTAAATAACAGGGCTTTCTTGTGTTGAACACCAGGGAACATATTCTTAAGGCTTAAAAGCAGCTGCTATTGCAGAAAATGTAGAAAAAAGGGAGCTTTTATCGTAAACATTTGACTAATATTTCTGGAAATTGTACAAAACTTTTGAAAGAAGGGTGTATATGTGTCCTTCAGGTGGGGTCTGAAAACCTTTTCTTGATAATATTTGTTTCTCAGTGTGCTTGTTTTAATTTGACAGCCCATAATATTAGGCTTTTCAAACCCAACCTGTTCTCTCTGTGCTCCGTAACCTCGAGGTTGGCCTCCCGCTGGTTTTATACCCAACGTTTCAAGCGGCGGTGTTATTGCATGGTAAGCATGAGCAGCAGGAGGTTTCAAACGTCGGCGGGCCACACAGACCGTGATCAGCCGCCCCGTCCTGACTGACGGGTTTACTTTATTAGAAAAGTGTCCCCTCGAGGGACACATGCCTATCTGCAAGATGGATGGAGGTTCTGGTCACAACAGAGCGCTTGGTTCAGTTTGAGGAAAGCAGATTTTTCCTCTTTTCCTTTTGAGCGGCGCTGTTTAAGCGGGCTGATGAGGTTCTGTGGATCCGCTGAAGACGGGTTTCACAGAGCCGTTTCCTCCAGTGGACAGGCTCCCTTGTGCACAGAGGCAGTTAGGAAGTTTGGAAAGTGTGAAAGTAAGTTGGAGGTGCTAAGTTGTCAAGCAGCCATCAGGCGGCAGGGTGGATGTAATGAGCTCAGTGTGTGTGTTCTTGTGCGTTTGTGTACTTCTGATAGGTTGAGACAAAAGAGGTGTTTTTGATGGTCTCTGCAGGCTTCCATGTGTTTCTCTTCTGTGATTGTTGACTTTTTATCCCCTTTTTTTTCCCCATTTGACACAAAAATAACTTACATGTGCAATTAAGCCTTCGTTTTTTTTAATGTAAAAAGTTTGAGTTTGTAAAATACAACCTCAGATGAACAGTTTTTATCATTTATTCAGCACAAATGAAGCTGAAAACCAAGAAAAAAAATCAGAGTGTAAGTTGCAGGCAGGTGCTGCTAATCATCATCCCCTCATGAACTGATCATCAGCAGGTGTGTAAACCTCTACACATCTCTATAAACCATGTTTCCTGGCCTTGGAGGTGGGTCTTTGTTGCTTTGAGGTCTTTGACCAGAGGTGACTGCTGAAGAGCAGCGCCGCATATTGACTCTGAAGAATGTTTGAAAACACGACTTATCGATTTATATTTGGTCATTAGGGTTGTAAAAGCCCAGCGCTGATAGATGATGCTGCACGGCTCAGAAAGCCGTCAGTCTGCCTGATGGATGTCGGGCCTGGGCGACATGGCGGTATTGACGGGCAGCAGTGGAGGAATCCTCGGCTAAAACATTCGTTTGTATTGATTAGCTGATGCAAATGAGGCTGGAGCGAGGGTCAAATGGTCCCCCCGAGGGTGTGGATGTGTCGGTGTGAATGTCAACCAAGGTTGGATGCAGTCGTTCAGCAACACGTGTTTGAGGGGGTTGGGGGTGGTGGGATTGTGCGGCGGTGCTCCGTCGTTGTTTGGGAGATACGTGTTGATGGCCAGCGTACACACCTCCTACCTCCGAGGATTTGAGGGTCGCCACCGTGAAAACAAAACCAATTTCCTTAAACATTTCAGCTCCACAGCCTATCATTTTCTGCAGTGTAGCAATAAACAACACTTCAGCGCTATCACCGCCGTGGCGCGAAGCCATACCAAAATAGATTTATGGAAATGTGAAGTGTACTTCAAGTGTCATCTCAAGCGAACCGCTGAAATCCATCTAAAGTTGCGTTACCCTGGTAGTTTACAAAGAGTCAGTGAAGCAGTAAACCTCACCATTTTCCAACCAGCGTCGCCGACTTTGCTTGTGATTGCAATTGTTCAGAAACAATAGCTTGAACTGAAAATGGCAGGTCCTGTCAGAGAAACAGAAATACATGACTGTGAAGACCCGAGAGGAATTTTCCATCAGGTTCTGTCCGAGTACCTCCGGTTCTCCCCGTCTTCTGCAAACACCTCTTGTTGTTCATCTGAGCATATCCTCACAAAAACATAATTCAAATAAAGGGTCACATACAGTTTTCTTTTGAGTGCAGGTCAACTTGCAGTTCCACAACTGACCACTGGGGGCTGGCTCCAGAAGTGAGACGGGTTCCTTTGACCTAAAATGTTTAACTGCAGCAGAAATAAACATATTTAAAACCTGAATTTAAACACATGGTTTTGGTCTTCAGGGCTAGATTTCAACAACAATGACTCACATCCCTGTACAACCATACACAAGGAGGAGTTTTAAGGCACCACATCAGCTAAAAATGATATAAAGCAACAATTTTATCCATAACTAGGGACATGATCTTTTGATTGACAGCAGGCTTTGGATGAAGGTTAACTGTCATCAGTTTAGACATAACTGTGGATAATGATTCTTATTTTAAAGATAATATGGTTTGTTCAACAGCGTCTGAGTTGGTCTGGAAGGTTCTGCAGATGAAGCCACAAACTAAGGCTGGTGGCCGTCTGGCAGCTTGTTGGCTGATTGATTGACAGGGGTAGGGTTAGACCTCCACTGGGACCTGTCCCTGAACAAACCCCGTGAGTTAGTCGAACGTTGGCTTGTTGAAAGTCCTCCTGGTGTGCAGTTGAAGCTCTGTGAACACAAACGCTGCATCGCTTAGCTGAGCGTCGCCTCGATGGCGGGCCCGGTGATGCTCGAATGGAAACTTCACCAGGACCTCGTTTCAGCTGAGATGAGGAAGGATGGACGTTAACGGTAACATTAGTGAAAATAGGTAACTCGTAGTAGCTGTGGGCAAGTTTCAGGCTTGTTTGGTCCACCCATTTACCCATTTCTGGATTAACCAGGGACAGTGTCAATCACATGCAGAGAGACAACAATGACCTGTGATGGACTGGTGACCTGTCCAGGTGTCCCCCTGCTATCACCTGCACTGAGCTGGGATCGGCTCCAGCAGACCCCCGTGACCCTGTAGATGGATTCAGCGGGTGTAGGCGATGGATGGATGGAGACAACAATGATGCTTCAGAAACGCTCTTCAGAAAACCTTCCCGTCACAGTTTCAAAGTAAAACCCATCACGAAGCGCAGAGTTCAACACGGCCACCGAGATTCAGACCGAAACGAGGACCGGCGGTAGATAAAGGCATGTTTCATGATGCATAAACACAAGTGTTTACTAATGTGAGCAATTTGTGGCATTCAAAACTGTATTTTTGCAGTCCACACGCAGAAACCAAAGCAGCTAGCAAAAATAATAGAAGCCACATGATGCTGGAGTCCTGTGTGTGAAACATTACATCTTAAACATTGTCTGATGAAAAGGTGATAAGTTTCCCTCTCCCACAGACGTACGTTCGGGTGGCTGTGAAAATAACACGACGCCCGCGCTTCTAACTCAGTCCACATGTGGAAGGTAACGACACACATGCATCACACAGTCTGTGAGAGAGTGGAAGACTTTCTCCATCCACAGACACACTTTTAATGTCTGGTCGTTTATTTTTCCTGCTTTTACGGATTCGGTTGAAAGCTGTTGTCAACAGTGTTTATGCTGCCTTGCTGCTCCCATCTTCTCCATCTGTATTTATTTATTTCTTTATTTTTGAACGTGTAAATATATTCGATTGTTTGTCCCCCATGTTAAATGTTCCCACAGTTGGTGGTGTCATTTACACATTCAGTCAGGAAAATGGCGTCTGGGACAGATAAACGGTGCCACTTAAAGACTGAGTGGAAACCATCACTGGTTGTTTAACGCTGAGTGTTTTTGACTGACTTTGACCATTGTTCAGACTTGGTGGAGCGCTGAAGACGACTCAGATCAGGACCCGCTGAGTTCGAGGAAGTAAAAGTGAAGAGTTAGCATCAGTGTTCACGTCACAGGTCAGTCTCTTCTGCTTGACTTGCTCCCCCCGCCGTTGATGTCGGATTAAATAACACGTCGGTAACAGCGAGCGCATCGACTGAACTCTTACATAACCACAGAAAACAGCTCGGGAGCTGCAGCCATCTTTCTTCATAAAGAACTTTAAGCTGCTGCGGTGGACCAGAGCACTGCACAGGAAAGTAAATAAAAAGGTACAAAATGAAAACACAGTAAAAACAGAACTTTCCATTGACCAAAAATAAACAAAATATAAAAATTAAAAATGAATTTCGTGGTGCCAAAGGCCACAGACGGCAACAGAAAGCTCACTTGGTTTCAAGATGGAAATGAATAGATCAAGGTTAGACTGTAAATTACACACATTTGTACTAAAATGCATTTACTAGCTTTGAATTATGTGTTTTAATGAACGAGTAGTTAAACGGAGCTCCGCTACCTCTGCAGAGACAGTGGTGGGGGGCACCAGGGGGTCTCTCATTTATCACCATCTGGCTTTCTAATTCTTGAGTCAGTCGTCAATTTTCCCAGATTTTTCTCGATTAGTTGTCAACAGACCACTAATGTTACAGCTGGGGGTGGGTTGACTTTTACGACCATGTAGCTTTTAAACGTTATTTAGAGGGATGATGCAGCTCCGTCACACGACGTCATTTGATCCCGGTGATGTCACTGTTGATGCTGCCGTCGCCTGGTAACAAATCTTGATAATCTTTTCAGTGAATACGCTTCCTGTTTTGAGGGGCATGCCCGGGTGGGCTGGGTAATATTGTGACAGTCTGGGTTTGACCCCACGCAGGCTACTGTACTTGTTCCTGCTCTCCATCACGTCACCTCAGAGAGGCTTGTTTTAGAAAATGGGCAGAAGTGCAGCTCGGTCGTCCTCGCACCTGCACTCGCTGTGGAGAAGAGGGAAGAGGTGGATCACATGTCTTCATGGCTGTCCGACGGTAAATTAAAACGAGGAGCAATTTCCTGAGCCCCAATTAGCAGAAAATTGGTCCTGTCTGTTGGAGTGAGTCCCTCGGGAGGAGAGAGAGATGGTTCAGAGGGAAAAAAAAGAGCTGCAGTACCGAGGATGGACAAAGGTGTCACGGAGGAAACTGTTGATTTGACAGGGACGATGGTTGAAAAGATTTTAAAAAAGGAAGATGTGGCGGACATCGCTGGCTAAATGCATCAGTGGTGTTTTTATGTGGGTAGATGACTGGCAGCTACAGAGGCAGCGGCACACACGGCTCCGAGGCTTAAATAATTGACTGGGCCGTTTTAAATGTTAAAGCAAACAGCGTACCATCACTCACTGATGCAGAATGATCCAATGCATTGTGGGACGGGATGTGGATGTGTTTCATGCTGTCTACTGACCCGAGGACGACCAGCAGAAACATCAGTAATGTTCAGGCTCTTCGGGGTTTTTGTTTTTAGCTGCAACCAAAAGCAACAGTTTTATGGTTTTGATGTGATTTGGTTTGATCTTGTGTGGTTCTGTTTCCTGTCACAGCCTCCGCTCGCTCGCCTGTTTTGTGTTTAGCTTGTTTGCTTGACTTCCTGTTTTATTGCTGAAGCGTTATTCCTTGTGTGAGTCCTCGGTGGACTCAATCAAGCGTCAACCACCTAACAGGAGGACTGAGGCCAAGGCGGGGCTAAAACCCGTTTCAGTTCCTCGAATGATCCCAGGAGGCTGGCTGCAGAAGTGAATCAGTCTCCACTGATCTTCATGTTCAAATGTCCAACTTTAGAGCCGAAATTAACATATTTACAGCCCGGTAAACAGAAAGAAAAAAAAAAAAGTTTTGGCCTCAGTCGTTTGATTTCCCATCCATGACAACTCTGAGGGGTGATTGTTTGTTTGTTTTTGTATCACACCAGGAGAACTGATATAAAACAATCATTTTTTTTCTTTTTATGATTGATTGACAGTCAGCTCAGCCAATGGCTATCCATCGTCACGTCCTCATCTCTAATCGTGCAGCAAAGCGACGCAACCAGAAGTCGATCTCGCCGTCTAATCAGCATCTGAATCAGGATATTCTGCTTCAAACGTCCACCAGCAGCTCTGCAGGTATTTCAGCTGAAGGAGCTGGTAGCCACAGCTAACTTTAAACCCCACCCCTCCGCTGGTCCATTATCATTCTGTTCTGTTGTGCTTCCTTACTTGTTTGATTAAAGCAAACTGGTGCGCTGGTCCTGTCCAAACACACTCGGTCCACTTCCACATTGACTAGACTATCCCTCCATCATGTCTTGACCTTTTTTAACATTTCTTCTGTTGCATCTTTTGGTCCGTTTGGTGGTGAGAGGCCAACGTGAAAGCCAAACAAACCACAATGTTCTGTAAAACATATCATTTTCTGCTTTGGGCTGGATCAGCACTCACAAACTACACGTGTAAACACACCCTTGGATTTAACAAATGGAAATATATCGCACGAACCTGAGGCCGTCGCTGTTTCCAAGAGATTTTGTTTGCACACTTTGCATTTGTTTTGGCAGCTTCCTTTAATGGCGTTACCACAGCGAATGGCGGAGCAACAAAGTTTGACAGTGGAGATGGGTGGTCTCCATCCAGACTTTTGTTCGGAGCTAGATATGCAAAACCCAAGCCCTGAGAGGAGCCCTGAGAGGAGCCCTGAGAGGAAAAGAAATCTGTTTCTTATAATATCTGATGCATTCATCCCTCCATCCAACCATTTTCAACATTTCCTCGTCGTTTTCAGGGTCCCGGTGGAGGCGGTGATATTAAATGTTTTGTAAAGGCAGACGGGGGCTGGGGGGGTCTCGGAGTGAACTTGCCCCGGTTTGGATCTTGGCCGGGACCGTTCTGTGTGGGGTTTTTGCATGTTTTCTCCAGGTACACTGACGTCCTGGCGCGGTCCGTGAACGTGCATGTTCGGTGAATCAGTGATTCTAAATCAATCATCTGCTAAACCGATCTTCTCAGAGAGCTTTTTCAAATGTAGCAAACATCTGCCACCAAACGAATTTCAACAATATAGTTTCAGCTCGCAAACAGAGGATCAAAAATAAACTTTTATCAAGCCCATGTGAGCGCTTTTTATTTCAAAATGTTGAATTATTTCATTTTTATTAAGCTACTGCACTCCTCAGTGGAATCGCTTGGATTTTATGCTAAAGCGGAAGTTTAGGTGGAACCACGAATAATTTTAAAACAGCTATTTAACCCTTTGGATGTCAAATACGGTTCGTTAAAACTGCCTTTGACTTTAACATTTGGATGAATTAGTTTAGAAAAGTGACATTTTGAGACAGAAACTGTGTAGGTCCCCACAAACAAGCATTGTAGCGTCAGAGTGGATCATTTAAGAAAGTTATATTTAACAGATTCAACTTCTTTGAAGATTTCCTTGTAAACACTGAGAGTAGCAAAAAGCGTGAGAAAGGAATTCTGGGATTTGACGCTGTAGGTGGGGTCGGAGCCACCCAGAGGCTTCTTTTACTTTGAATCACACAACAACCAGCATTTTCAGTTCCCTCAGCCTTTTCCCACCATCGTGCGACTAAAGTCGTGTGTGTTTCCACTCAAATCACGGAGCGACCACATTCCTAATGAGGCGAGGGTTGGACTCCAGATCTGCTGAGCTTTAATTTAAGCTTAATGGAGAATTGATAACCGCGGCGCTGGAGTGTGATGGATGTGGCTTTTTGGACGGGGTCCAGTGCCTGCACATGTGATACCGTGCATGTGCTCGCTACAATCAATCCGTGCACATTTTGCCCCCCAGGCTTCGGCTGCTGATGACAGGGATGATGGACTTGGGCGGTGCAGAACCCGTGCACAGGGAACTGGGTCAATGTCAGCGCCGGTCCGGGATCGACCTGTCTCAAACGCCTGTCACCCGGTGTTAATGAAAGTTCGATCGATCCCGGTGTACAAATCTGTCCACAACGGCGCTGGAGTCAATGAGCGCCTGCAGCCACTGGTGGGACTTCTCCCTGCTCCAGTAATTACCCAGATATTACTCTTGGCATCATCTTTTAGTGTTTTATCCAAAAATGAAGATCTGAGTCATAAATCTTGCTTTTAAGGTTTTTTTTAATGGTAAAAATAAACATTTGAGGGACTGTTCAGAACTCATAAACTGAATAACTAACCGTGGTGAAGGTAAGTCGTAGATTTTCTATTCTGGTATTTGGAACCCAAATAATAAAGTTAATAAAGTTCAGCTGGATCTGATCTACAAACAAAACCCAGTTTATTTCATTCGTGTGTTTCTGACGTGTGATTTTGAAGCCCAACTTGGTCGGTCTCCATCTCTTTCAGGATCACTCCCCGGTAACATCTCACATCTCTCTGAGACTTCTTGGTCTTGGGAGATCCGAGCTCCAAACAGCTTGAAGCTTGAAGCAGCACAAAAGACTTCATTTTTATTTTAAAATGTCAGTTCCAGTTTGATTTAAAGGAATATTTTTACTTTTAGAAAGCTTTGTCTTGCTCCTGGAGCTGGGCTGTTTTTTGTTTTTTTAAATTTCAGGTTCTAGTAGCCCAAAATAGAATCTGATAACAAAGTTTTCGTCCTCAACAAAGATACGTCTTTCACTGGAAAGTGAGCGAGTTTGCTGTAGAGAAACCTGAATTAAAGCCAGATCCACTTAAAATGATCTTTTTAAAGTTTTGAACCCTTTTATCATGAGATTTTCACCTCAAAGTAAAACTGGATCTAAGGAGACTGGGACTCTGAGGATCCAACAAAGACTCAATGTCCTGGTTGGTCAAACTGCTTCCAGGTTGGCCCTCGCTGATAAGATTCAGCTCCGTATCCACTCATCCATCTAATTATCTGTCTACCTGCCAACCTGCGTCCATCGCCACCTCACTCTGTTGTTATTCACCGCGGGGCAACACAAACATGACTCCCTGACCTCTGGCCATTAGAGACCTTCCAAGCAAAACTCGTTTTACCAAAAGGGTTCAGGGTCAGCGAATGCCACCGTTTCAGAGTTACCGGCCTTTACATCGTCTGAAGGGAGGATAATTGCAATTTCCTGTTGCCAAGTTTCATCCCCTCAACCAGCCTTTAAGTCTAGCTTCCTAGAAGATAAAAGAGAGATAATCTGGACTGAAACTCACCCTTCTTTAAATGCTTAACATGAGGACACAGCTTCTCCAGCACTTGGGGGGTTAATATATAATCACATGCTCAAGAGCTTCCACCAAGATCTCAGAAAGATGGGGCTTGACCTGGATTCTTGTAAAGCTCTGACTCTGAGGAACAGTCATGCTACTCAGGGATATCAAGTCTTAGCATCTCGTTTTTTTCCCCTTAGGATCGCTTACTCTCTTAAAAGCTCCGGCTCGCAACAATGGGTCTTATTCTCCCGGTGATTGAGCTGCAGGTTTATGCTATGACTCTTGATGCATAGGAAGGTAATTTCATGGCTCCTTCCTGCAGACACGAATCAGACACAGCGCTCTATTATTAAGCCCCGGGTCCTCGGTTCCTCGGCAGGAGCTGGAGGTGGAGGGGATATTAAACCTCAGAGTGTGTGTGAGGGAGCCAGCGACCCAGGAACGTGAGTGGATGTGGTCTTCAGAGGGGATGGCGAAGGTGGGGGTGGTCCTCAGCACCTTTTGTGGACGATGTATCACGTAGCCGACTGTGTGGCTGCTGCCACCGCATCAAAGAACAAAGGGCTGTTTATGTCAAGCCTGACTGATTTAGCTTTTATGAATGTCTCGGCTCCCTTTCTCCCCACTGCCATCAGCTTTCACACTTCACTCCCCCTCCTCCATTATATTAGCTCCAAACGGTGCTGTAGACACCACGCTTCGTTTGCATTTGTCTCCCACCCCTCACCACACACACACACACACACACACACACACACACACACACTGTGCAGGACTCTGGTTCGACTCCCATCTTCGTCGGGGCCTCTAAAATGTACCGTCTCCCGGAGTGGATGAAGCACATAGGCAGATTTTCTTTCCCACTTGACTTCCCCCGCCCCCCCCACCCCTCCTCATCCAACAGCCATTTAAACCCTGGAAAAGGTTAATTGCCTCAAACACCAGCGGTGTTATTTCAGCTGATTCCAGCAGCATTGCATGTGATATTTAACAGACATGATATTTGTGTGATGATAATTAAACGTGCACCATTAGGTTACTGCGACATGAAAATGGGATGGGGTCTAATTCTTGCTGATGAGATGACTTCTGGAGGAAAAGACGCAAATCGAACAGCCGAGCCAACTGTTTGCTCTTTTTTTTTTAAAAAAAGAATGCATTTATGTGACAGTAAAGATGAAAGAAAAAACTATGTTTTCAGACAAAATCTTATTTTCAGTTAAAACCAGGGGGCAACATCTGGATTTTAAAGCTAACATCAGTGAGGAAGAAGGAAAACCTGCAGTTCATCCAGTGACCACTAGGGCCTGGTTTTGGTCTCCATGGTTACAGTTCACAACTGTACAGGGGGGATTTGAAATTATATAAAGTCATAAATGTATCCCAAGTTATGGGAACTTGACATCTGAGCTGTGAATTTAGACCCGACAAC
>JAOWBL010000016.1:7218641-7268940 GCA_028564865.1 Zenarchopterus dispar
TGAAATTATATAAAGTCATAAATGTATCCCAAGTTATGGGAACTTGACATCTGAGCTGTGAATTTAGACCCGACAACATAACTTCTTATTTTAAAGCTAATATGGTTTATTGTGCTGTAATTGCATTAACAACCAGTTCTGGCTTGGCCTGGAAGGATCCAGAACCAGCAGATGGCCTCTAGCTTGTTGGGTCCATGATGTGGCACCAGCTGGAACAACCTGGAATGTTGTCCAGGACCCTTCCAGGTTGTCTAACTGGACCGTCAGTCAACACTAAGCTACCTACTAGCTACCTTCACCAGGCCCGAGTTCAGCTCCCCCGCGCTCCACCGGGGCCCCAACTGCCGCCATATTGTTTACCTGTCGTTGTACTTTATTGCTTATGTGTAATTCTCAGCAGAGATAGGAAGGGAGGGAGACGCCTCACTCTGTTGAAATTTCGTTTTTAATAGTCAACAATTACATTTGTTGGCGACTTTTTTTTTTGACAATTTTAGTATCAACTAATCGTTGCACCTCTGAAGGTAATGCTAGTTAGCATCATAAGACTAAAATAGTTGGCTTTTTTGACCTGAGAGGCACATTTCAAACAGTTGTTTGTCTTCCAATCACCAATTTGCTATTTTTTTTGCAAAAACTGGGATTACTTCTGCTACAGCTAAAAAACGAAGATGAAAAAAGGACTTCAGAAGCATTCTTCAGAAAACTTATTGCTGAAGTAACAGAAGGTTTTCCAGGTATTTTGTATTCCATGCATGGTTTTATACTTTCCCTCTTAGTTTTTGATGTCTTTCCTCTCTGCCGCCATGAATGATGGTCCATGTGCAGGGAGCGATTTTAATCCCTTATTACCCCATCATGCACAGCATCACCGCTCCGTGAAGACCATCAGCAGCATGGATCTGGGTAACTGGTTTCTATCAGTTCTGGGTTTACTTTGAGGTAACAAGGAAAAGGAAAGATGTGGATTGGAGTCAGATTATCAGACTGTTGAAAGAGGAAAGACAGACGCAGAGATTAGCTGAAAGAAGAAGAAAGGTCCAGCTGAATAAAAATGATGACGGATGATGTCGCTAATTTACCAGGTTTCATCTCCATCCTGATTTCTGATACATCTCATGTTGCAGTCACAGCTAGTTCAGGATGAGAGCATTAAAACACTTTATTGTCTTTGTACTAGAACTTTATTTAGATTAAATACTGACATCAAACCCAAAGGTCATGCAACAAAAAATCCAGGCTGACTTGTCCAAATAAAAATGAAATATTTTGGACCCAGTACAGTTTAAAAGCCCCACAGAAGCTGAAATGTAGAACTGGTTCTCTTTGCTTTTAACTCTTGAGTCAGGGCTGACACGTCTTCCTGAAGAAGTCCAGATCTGAGCTAAAAGTCAAAGAGGAGGGGTTCTGCGTTCTGACTCAGCAGCTGTCGCCGCCACCGAGTAGCTGCGAGTTTGTGAACTGTAGCCGCATCACGAACCGCCGCAAACGAGTTTCAACTGGCAGGAAACAATCTATTGAAATGTGGGAATAATTATTAAAAAAAAAAAAGAAACTTTCTGCACAAAGTCCCAGCGGTCATGATGTCAGATTTCTTCTTCTTTTTAACAACTACCTGGTTAGTGTTGGTTTTCCTCCTTAAGTTCACTTTTAAACAGTTTTGGTGTAACATGTAAATAATATTTGGAAATGTGAATAAAGAATAAGTCACTTGTGTGACAGAGTTGTGTTTTGTCCTCTCACAAAACGTCCTTCATAAACTAAAACCTCTGTTATTTGACAGGTTAATTTCTGTTTCTGCAACCACTTTAACATCATTATTTTTACTTGAAAAGCGTCTGCATTGGGTTGTCACGGCGCCAAGAGTGTTTCAAACTGGGGTCTGACACATCTGAGGGATTCTGGGGGTTCATCGTCCACAGCTCCACAGAGCACCAGTGGATTCAAGATGTGAGGGCCAGTCATGCCACTTTTGTGAGGCGTAAACAGCTGTTCTGCCACATCATAACTAAAAAAAAGAGAAAGAAAAAGTCGTTTTGTTTGAATCGCTGGAAAAAGCTTCTCATGTAAGTGTAAAAACTTTTTTTTTGTAGTCATGCATGGGAGTTTTTATGAAGTTCGTTTTGGCTCCGTGGTGAGCACGGTTCCTGGTCCGAGTCCAGGCCGGGCCCCACACACGCACACGTGTGGATAAATACACGTATGTTAGTGAATCTGAGTGAGTGTTCGTGTGGATGTGGCTGGTCCACGCTGAACCTGGACACAGCTGGGATCGTCTCCGGTGGATCCGGTGTGAGACCCTGGGAACCAGCCGTGGATAATGGATGGATGGCGAATTCCAGTTTGCCCAATTTTATAGGATAATGAAAACATGCAAACTCTGATTATCTGATCATCAGCATGACCGATGATTCTGGTATCGGTAACGGATTGTACTGGTACCAGAATCCGGCTGGAAAAATGTTTTCCTCCACCTCCCACAGTGACCGGCAATGAAACAAAAGCTAAAGGATGCTACTAATATAAACTTACTTAGAGGCCAATGTTTAACAGAAATAAAAACATTTAAATGCTAACTTTCTCACAAACTGTCAACAAATGTAAAATAATCGCTCATGATGGTCAGAATCAGATTTAAGAAGTTTCTCTTTTAAAATGATAAAAGAAGAATAACCACCTTTAGCTTCTCAGCTGCCTTGCTGACAGTCGTTTCCACAGGGGTTCGTTTACCTGGACGGTTTTCTTTCGCTGCATCTGTCACTTTGACTTGTGGTCTCAGGTTTAATGTCCCAGTAACTGTGTTTTTTATTTGACTTTGATGTCCACTGGTGATGGACTGGCTTCTACCTGTCTCTCACCTGTAATGAGCTGGGATTGGCTCCAGCAGACCCTCGTGACCCGGGTATAGGAAACGGATGGATGGATAGTCTGGCCTTTCTCATCAGACACCAAACAGCTGCAGGATTCACCATCGTCAGATACGCTCCACTTTTCACAAAAAAACCCAAAAAACTTTCATAAATCTTTGCGTCTCCTGGATTTTCCACGTCTCCACGTGTATTTAAGCTCCCGTCCAAAAACTCAAAATTAGAGGCTTTTTGTGTTTCACGCCATAACAGAAGTTCTGGTGCATCAGGACGTTGCCGTGGTAACCAGGCAGCTACCTGTTGTGTCTCAGGAAAACATTTTCTCGTGAAACAATAATTCTGTTATCCAATCTCGCTCGTGTGATTTCAAAAATTCATCACTTGTTTTAAGGACCCGCCACAGTGGCTGGTGGGTGGAGTGAAACTGCAGCAAATAACCCACATTAGTGGTGGCAGGTGCTAATTTCCACCTCTAAACAAAAAGTTCAGGTGATAAGGATCAGAAGGTCATATCTGAGTCCTCCGAGGGTAGAAAGGAGGAAAACAAAGGTGGCTGTCAAAACCCACCGTTTGGTCATCTTACATGTCTGAGCATGTCTTAAAATATTTAATTCTGAACCCAAAATTAAAAAAAAAAATACAAGCTGTCAATTATTCATCTGCAATAAAATTTTCTATCCAAGGTCTCATTTTTTCATAATGTTTAACTCAACCCGAGATAATAAATTCCAACAGAAATTGCCTCATGAATTAGTTATTTTTCTCTGCATTAAGCTTAATCCGTCGTATGCTTAAAGCAAACAACAAAAAGCATGATTATGCACGTGCAAATGTACGTGCACGCAGGTACGCAGGACTGTGTGGATGCACATTAGAGGTAAGTGGTGTCTCGGAGGCCAGCGGCGTCAAACAAATAGCACAAAGAGTTTGGAGTCTGCACTCTCGAACACACCACGGAGATTGAGTCTGAGGAGTGGAGTGGCGTTCGTTAGACGGCGTGTTTGGGGGGGTGATGGGGGGTGGGGGGCGTATTCAAACACATTATGGATAAGAGAGATGGGGGTCATGTAGCGAAATGCATTACAGAGTCTGTGAGGTTGAGCGAGTGCAACATTTCCAAACACATTATGGTGGAGCGGTGATGGCAGGCTTAAACAGTGTTGATGGAGAGCTGGGGGGGCAGGTGGGGAGGGTGGGGTGGGGGGGTCAAGAGAGTTTCTGTTTTATTTCCTTGAGGTGTGTGCGCTTTGTCTGCTCATTGAGTGTTGACGGAGTTTTGACATCGGCTCAATCTGGGTACACAAACTTCCCGGAGCGAGCTCCTTCCCCTCCAAACACACCCGTCACCAGCCGTGGGCTGGTTCCTGGGCGCCCCACCGAAGAGTCTTTCGTTAAAAATATGGAGAGCAGGAAGAAAACAGTTTAGATCTTTGACTCTAAGCTTCTAAAGCAAAGAAACATCGACTGCTCTCATGCATTTTGCTGAGGTTGTGAGTGGAAAAATTCACAGCAAGGGTGAGGGTGAAAACTCCTGGAAATTCTGACTTTATAAACGTATACATTTGCTAGAGAATAATAAAATATTTGACTTGATAAATTTTAAAATTTACACAAAAAACTGACTTCATGAACTTCCAGATTTTGTGTGGACATTGAATATGAAATTATATTGAAGCTAGATTTATGAAATTAAAGTTTAAACTCAAATTGAACACGCAAAATAAATCTCACGCTGACATAAACTTTGCTGAGGCTAGCTGTGCTAACGTAGCGTAGCAGCGTCATTTAAGTGAAAACCACGTGAGTCTCAGAACTCAGAAAACTGAGAAAAAAAATCTAAATTCAGAGTTTAAAAACTCACAAATTTAATCCTGAGAAATTCTGACTATAAACTTGTGAATTTGTAACAAAACTCTGAACCTCAAACTTTTTAAACTCTCAAATTTGCGAGATAAAACTCAAAATCTCTCACTTTATAAAATCACAATTGTTGCGGAACTGAATTTCTGATTTCTAAAAAAAATGTCGGATTTTATAAATTTGAAAACTTGCACCAAAATGTGCTTTTTGGGTAGCTACAAATGAAGAAAGGGAATTTTTTTGATTTACTTTTTCACCAAATTCTGCACATATTGCCACTGACCTGGTCTCGTAGGGGCCCCCTAGTGGTTGTGGACGTCCACTGCATCTGCATAACCTCCACAGTAAGAAACTGCTGTCCATGACCAGGAAAATGCACATACCATCATCTACGTTTAAATCAATGCAAATAAAATCAGAAATTGAAAAGTACGAGTATTTTGATGTTTTTTTAAAATCCACAACACCTACAGCTTGTCGGATCGCTCCCAGAACCTCCTCTGTGACCCCGACGGACCGTCGTGAAAGATTAAGTTCCCAACCAACCAAACACTTAAAGACATGCTTCCCCATTCTGCGTGTTGGCACCGTGTCCACCACAATTAACCTTAGTAGCGGGCGCTTTTTTCACGCTGCCAACTCTGAAGCAGCAGGGGAACCTCATCTCTGGCATTTTTCTGCGCCTGGCAACAGAACACCTTGAACAATTACAGGAAAACACACACACACCAAAAAAAAAAAGAAAAAAAAAGCTCTCTTCCTCTTTTTCTGCTCCTCTCAGGTCGAATCTTTTCAATTAGCCAGGTTGACTTTGCATGGCTAATTAAGTCCTCATCCTCGACGAGCTGTCTGACTCCTCCAAGCCTCTTACCGGGGGCTTACCGCCCCGCGGGGGCCTGGGGGGGCCACCAGCCAGACGGATTGTTGTCCAGCTGGAATGGGATTAGCAGCGCGCCGGGGGCCCGAGGCCCACGGTCCCTGAGCCTTTGTTTGAATGTGAAGTGTGGAGTGGGAAGGGGCGAAACGGGGCGAGAGGATGGAGGTAATCCCCTCCTCTTCAGGAGTGCTCCCCGTAGCAGCGAATCCCCAGCAAACGCTGCAGACCACCACCCGCCACCACCCGCCAACGTCTCACCCCAGCAGGTAGAAGGCTGAAAAAAGAAAAGGGCCCCCGCCCTCATATGAATTACTGCACGTTCTGCAGGGCTGTAATCAAAACATGTTGTTGTTTGGCCAAGTGGAAAATATAGGAGTTGTCTGGCAGGATTAGAGGCGTCCCGCTGCGTCGCAGCGAGTTGGGAAACCCACTTAGTCCACCGAGAGTTTGCTCGTTACACTCCACACAACAAGTGGCTTTCTCGGGAAATTTATGCACTCATAATTATAAAAGCACTAATTCTTGTTCAAAACGCTCGGCAGCTTCCCCTGAGAAAAACTTTATTATTTTAGCTTTTAGAACTAAAATTAAAAGTGTTTGTTTAGTTTTTTTTGTTGGTTTTTTTACAGTTTCGTCAAATGATTCAAATGAGTAAAATAAATATAAAAGAGGAAAAAAAGGTTAAATTCTCAGAGGCATCAAAACACAGCATAGTTACGTTAGTCAACACGCTGCAAAGTTTTTCCAGTCTGATCATCCAGCGGATGATTCAAAAGACAGGAATTCTGTCAAAAGACACGTCCTTGGCGACCTCCACATCTGTCCTGACAACTGTTGCTTTAGGTAATCCTGTTTCTACAAACAGAAGTCATTTCTATCCCAGCAGACGGAGCCACCGAGGGTAGACTTGTCAAGTTCTTCAACAAAAAACCCCTGACTGAAATAAAAAAAAAACAATCCACTTTTGAAAAGATGAAATATAGAAATGTGTCTGCAAGAACAAAAGGTGCAAACATTTGCTCATCTGCTGCAAATTGTTGATTTTTTTTTTTTTTTTTTTTGGGGGGCGGGGGAGTTTGTTGACTCTTGTTAACCAGAATACGTATTGTTGGAGATGCAAACGCGCTGTAATGCTGGAGCGGTGTGAATTCTCCGCGCTCACGCTGCACCTGTGCATGTGAGTCAGCCTCAGCGCTGAGCCAATACCAACAGGCCGTCTTTCATCACAGTGTGACAGAAGCGCACGAGATTAGAGCCGAATCCACCCAAAACAGCCCCGCTGAGCTCGGGGATAATCCAGAACCCAAACATCAGAGGGAAGCAGGAGGGCACTGCTCCGCCCGTCATCCGACAAGAATCCGCCCCAAAGAAAAACACCCGGAGATGCTCTGCTTTTGTCCGACCCGGTCGGCCCCGGGAAAACAGGACGTGATGGGTTTCTGCGCCCGAGGTGATCCACGGTGGCAACCGCCTGGAAACCTGGGATGTTACTGGAAAAAAAAACAAAAAAAAGCAGTTGCTCCACCCAACAAAAGTTTGATCGTTTTTGTCTTTTGCTCCATTTGGATGCACAGAAGAGTTTAAAAAAAAAAAAGAAAAGTTGGACTGGATGCACGTTCATCAGTCCTATATACTATGAATTTCCTGGCAACACGTCTGGAAACTTTACTTGAATTATTTTATCTGAGCAGATATTTTTCAAAGTATGAATAAACATGAGTATATCACAAATAAACCTTTATTCGACCAGGAAAACGTCACTGAAAATGAAGACCCCTTTTTATACGTTACAACAACCACATAAACACAGAGCAGAACAATCAGTTAAAACATATGGATCTTCAAGTGGAAGCCTCCACATCCAAAAAGGGACTTTAATCTCATTCAACCAAATCAGGTTATTGAATTTCAGTCTGATTCCAACACATGTAAACGGTTGTGTGCCCAACTCCAGATCCCGAGAACAAAGCCCAAGACAAAACCTTACTTTGGTGTCTTCAGACTCAAAGTTTTAGCGGTAAAACTGTTGTATAAAAGCCATTTGACACTCATATTTGTGGGTGATTTGCAGGATACGCCCTGGCTGTGATTCTTTACAGCTGTTGTTGCATTTCCAGCAGTCAGCTTCGATTCCTGTCACACTGCTTAAGAAGATTATTTTAATCTCAAATTTTAAAAAAAATGACCCAGAGTATTTAAAATTACACTCAGAATCAACTTAACCACATAAAAACATTAGCTTTAGTAATGTTACCAAAGTACAAGATATAAAAATTGACTTGGTCATATAAAAGGATCATTTTTATATCCAGTTTTACTCAGAAGCAAGTAAGTTAAGTTGTAAGTTAACCAAAACTCCAACTCAGGATCACACAAACACAAAAACATTAGCTTCAATGACGTTAGCAAGCGAGCTTGTTCACAGGTGAAAAACAACTTCTCCAGGTTATAATTAGTTATCACACACAACCAGGTGACCACACTCTGACTTCTTCTGCTTAAAAAACGTATTTTAATGCTAAAAAGTGACCCCTAGAATATACAGTTATATCTAGATGCTAATTTACCAACACTACATATCACAGAAACATGTTAGCTTTATCAATGTTAGCATGCTACATCACTTAACAGTTTCTAACTTGTTAAACACACAGCTGTTAAAGATATTCAGGAACTTTCCTAACTTGTTAAAAGTTTCCAAAGAGAAAAAAACACAGCAATCATAGTTTAGCTAACATTATTAAGAGCTAATTAACTTAATTTTTACAAAATTTCCTCGACACCAAACATGATTTTACCAAATCAAGTAAAACAGATTCTTTATCTTTTTTGCCCTTTTTGTATGTTTTTCTGTTGTTTTTCAATGAAGTTCTGCAATTAGCTTCTTAGTACCTTTGACAATATTTATCAACACACATATTTAATGTTAAAAATAAATGAATAAATAAAGGAAAAAGAAGAAAAAGAAGCCGTAAGCAGCCTCTCAGTTGCTTGTTGCAGCTCGTGTAAAAAGATGTTTTCAGCTGAACAGAGCGCCATTATGTCCTCTTTGTGCAGATGACGGATGTGGTTTCTTACCCTGCTGGTGCTACATCTTATTTTACATCAACATCACAACAGCTCGAGTTCAAAGGCTCCACACAAGGCCAGAACATTTGTAATGCAGTTTGTTTGTGATACTAAATCCACAAGTATCATCTTGAACTTTTTTTCTCTTTGTCACAGACACACAGCCTCTCGCTCATGCACAATGTCGTGTTGGCAACGCAAGATGGCTGGAGTACAGCGAGTGTGTGTGTGTGTGTGTGTGTGTGTGTGTGCTCAGAGCGTGCCCAGTTCTCACCAGCAGGACCAAAGGCTGTTTTTAAAGCTGCATGACTTGCGTCAGTTCTTCAAGACATCGAGACTGACGGGTCGGAGAAAAGGAGCCTCTGACTGGAGAGGAATGAGACTGATCCCTTGCCAGACAGCCTCAGCTGGGGGGCACCATCCAGTGGATTTTTCCAACCAGCCCCCCCCCCCTCCCACCCCAAACCCTCCACCATCCTCTTACCGTTCACCCTCCCTGCGTTCATTTCTGGACATGCAATGATAGCAGAACTTCTGGGGAAGTGTCCAAAAATCCTGCCCCGTGTTGCAATGCTCACTGGTTTTTTTTTTTGTTTTTTTTTGTGTGTGTGTGTGTTTTGGGAGCAGATCGATATTGGATGGCTATTGTTTGCCTCTGCACTGTCAGCGCTTTAACAGGAAGAAGAAAGTTCCTAACGTTGGATGAGCCTGTAATTTGATTGCTTCTATCTCGTCTCTTCATTTACCACATGCAAGGCTGCCGAAGCTTGAGATCCCAGATGGACTGTGCTGTGCCGGTCAGAGCATACGAACGGCACACTGACTCATTCATTTTAACACGGCTTATTGCTCAGTCAGAAACGGCCGACATTTATATGCCCTTTCTCTTTGTTCTCTCATCCTCTGGATCATTTTGGTTTTCTTCGGTCGGTAGAAAAGTCCTCAAAAGTCATTGCGGTCATTTGTGCAATCTGTGGACTGTTTTTTTTTTTTCTCTTCCCCCCTAAAACATTCTTTATAGACATTTATTATAGGACAGTAAAGAGTAATGGGGTGTTTCATTTGCCATAATGAAACCTAATCGCCCCAAAGACAGTGCTTTGAATCAGTCCGTCCATCTGTTTAATAGACGGCGCTGAGCTGTGGAGCCGAGCTGAGCCGAGCCCAGGACTATCAGGGAAAGCAGATGAGGAGAGGGATTCCTTTACACCTTCAAAAGTCAAGAATGGGCAGGATAAGAAGATCAGCACTAACTTTCTTTCCCTCTTTTAGCCCATGAAGGCAAAAATAGATTATCCAAGGTGTCTGTGAATCCTTTCAGAGGTGCTGGAAGTGAAACAGTCGCTGTACTGGTGCACATGTAGCGTACAAATATACTCCAGCTGGTTTTAAGGCCTCATTCAATCAATATTTAATATTAGTTTATCTTTTTCTATTATAGATGGATAATGTAGTCTTCTGAGCCTTCATAAAGCAAAGTATGAACACAAGTGTGTGTCTTAAACAGTTAAAAAGCCTCTGATGAAGAACTGGAAAAGACCAGAACCAGGCTTTAGTTTTGTCCCCACCGGGGCTGGAGATTTTCCTGCTCTTGTCTGGTGCTTTTTAAATCCTTTTACAACTTTGACTTGAACATTTGCTGGATATTCTTGACAAACATTCAGCCCCGTTTAATAAGGAATTCTGGGAAAACTGGAAAATGCTGTGTATCATAAACATGTGTGACCTTTTTCCTTTAATTCAGCCTCAACTGCTGATCCTGAAACAAGGTTTCTAATTGAGAAGTGTTCCTTCTTCAGGATCAGTATTAACTGGAGGATGAGCAGGTGGGCCCAGATGTCCTCCTCCCAGCCATCTCCTCCAGCCCTTCTGGGGAATGGCGACAGTGAGCTGTTCCAAGGTGAGGCCAGAAATACCATCTGACTTCAAATATGGTCTGTCCCAGAGAACCCTCCTGGTTGGACATGTCTGAAACACCTCCGTCCAGGAGATATCCCGACCAGAACCACCCCAACTGGACCTTCTCCATGTCAAGGTGGAGCTCCTCTACGCCGAGTCCCTCCTGAGTGACTGAACCTCCTACCCCACCTCTCAGACAGAGTCTGGCAGCCCTGCAGAGGAAACTCATTCTTTTGGTTGTCTCTTGGTTGTTTTGGTTTTGGACCTCTCCAGTTCTGGACCTCTCCAGTTCTGGATCTCTCCGGTGAGAGCTGATGGCACCATCAGGACCACATGATCTACCAGAAGCAGAGATGAAGTCCTGAGACCACTGAAGCAAACATCCTTCGTCCTTTCAGCTGCAGATGGAGATTCTGTCCATAAACGTTTTAACTTTGGGAATCTGATGTTTATGGCTGTTTTCGACTACTTTTGACTTTACCTCTATATTTCACCTTAAAAACTATTTACCTTTCCTTGTTTGGTATCTTTTTCCTCATCACAACCTTATACGTGTGGATTTAGTTATTTCTTTTCATTTTGATATTTGTGTTTACAAATTGAAGCTAAAATCCCACAAAAACATAAAACCCAAGTAGGAAAAACGTCAGAATGTCACAGTTTAATATATCAGTATGCTATATTGATATTGATTATTTTTACTGTAAAAAAAAACAACAAAAATGTCCAATAAACCATTTTCAGAACTTGGACTGCAAATATAAGTTGTAAATTTAAAAATTAAAATGATAAATTTAGCAAACAAAGTTAAATATACTTTTTACATTAAATTGCAGACAAGCATCAAGTTTTTTCGGATTTAAAAAAAAAAATCAGGCGTCAAACTAATATGTCACTAATTATTTGTGTCCACCAGATGACAGACAGTCTGGTGGTACACATAAATGTTTTAAGATATAAATAAATGAATTTCAGCTCACTGCAGTAGTAACATTTTAACACGTGTTGTTTTTTTTGTTTGTTTTTTTATGGACGTTAACCACTGGTAGCTTAAGGTGATGTCCAAATTACACTCAGAGAATTAATGACAGATGCAGATGTTGTGTTTCCATCAGGTGTTTTATGGAAGCTTTGTTCATCATTCAAGGTAAAAAAAAAATTCCACAAAGTGGATGTTTGACATGTCACATGATCAGACAGCTGTTCACATGGCCAGATATGAGCCGACTATAAAAAGATAAAGGAATTTTAAAAAAAACCCTTTAAATATCAAACTATTTTCTCTTGAGTTACTTTTACACCATGTGACGCACGGCCGTGCTGTTCAGAATTCACAATGTTGTGTTTACAGAGCCTAACTGACGGGCGATGGGGGTTTACATCTTACAGGATGGTTTGTTCAGGACATGAATGGAGAGAAAAGCCAAACAGCAAAGATAAAAGAACGGGCGGGTAAATGTGGGCCGCCGTGATTGGATCTGCCGCAGACGTGAAGGTGAGGGATGAAGGTAACTACCTGGTGTATTGTTGCATGACGAGTCGCGTCCCGTTGAATGTTTACAGTGTCTCGCCCTTGCTGTGGAGGTTTCCCTCCTCCACAGTGACATCATCACCACGTCTCGCTCTCTCATTGGCTGCAGCTTCAGTAGGGCGTCACCTGATGGTTCAAGATGGCGAGGGTTCTGGCAGACTGGGTACTGGACCTCCAGTCTCACGCCAAGCTCTGGTGGGCTTATTTTCAGATCGGATGCTCCTGGGAATGGATTTCTGTTGTGATGCATCTTTGGGTTGTTCACACATGATGACTGACGGCCAGCGAGCGAACCCAAACCCCTCACCGGTTTGTCTCTTGTACCTCTGACGAGTGAGAGAGCTCAGTGACGAGCAGTAAAATCTCTCCAAAAACATAAGAAATGAGAGTATTTTGTTCAGTTATATTTCAAAGGACATTTAGATGAAAGCGAGAGGTGTTCAGGTACCATTTTTTCCCCTTTCAGCCCAGTTCTGTTACCTGATCTGTGAGTACTGGCTGCTACTGAGGCCCGGTCCGATACCACTCAGAGGTCATATCAAAGGTTCTAACGGTCCCTGCCTGCTCCTCTTCCAGCTTATATGATGTCGTTTCTGTCTCGGGGAGTTTAGGAGACTGGTTTTAAACCCACCCGACTGCATCATGACTCCCAGGGTCAATGAGGTGAAATCCGACATTTTCTCTGAGCGCCGAGGACTGATCCAGAACACTGAATCCATGTTTTGTTGACTTGGTTTTCTGAAGAACTTGTCTTCTTTCAGAAACACAAACTCCAGAGACTGCTGCTGCTGTTCCTCCGACTTCCCCTTTGGGAAAGAAATCATCTTTCACCTGAAGATTCCCACCTCTAGAAACCGCAGCCATCCATACTGAGCATTTCAAGAAAAAAGTAACGCCATATTGCTAAATATGCTAACTCTAGATAGCTAGCTCAGTCCAACAGCTGGACTCACATCTGCAGATTCTAAACAGGAAGTTGAAAGTCAGTATTGTGTAACTTCCTGTGGTAGCTTTTAGTAATCGGTGATGTTCAGTATCTGAACATATCTAATATTTACCCGGTCATTTCTAGGTTTACATTTCTGGCCATTCCACATGAAAACCCAGGCATCCCAGAGTTTTCTGACAACAGTTGGGTATTATCAATGTTTAAACCCATCAGCTGTAAAACTTCTCAGAAAGATTTGTCAATGCAAGACGTCAGACCAAAGAGCTCCATTAAGCTGTTGCTGTACTGCGCTGAAAAGTCCGTGTAAAACGGATTTTAAATGACGCTGCTGCACAGAGTTTTCTGTTTCGAGAAAGCCCGTGGTATTTGCCAAGCGAGTGTGAAAGATAATTGGTCACCTCGGAGGTTTAAATGGAGCTGCTGTGATGGAGTCATTTAGCCGCGCCGCTTTGCATTTCATCACTTCTGTCTGTCAATTACAGTTGATTTATAAGGTGTCTAAGGGACGGCGGATGTGAAGCATCAATTTGTGAGCGGCTGATTGCTCTAGAGAGAGAGAAGAAGGGAGGATATATCATTCATTAGCGTGGCTGCTTGTCCTTCAATTATCCTTTGTCGATTTGGAGTGAGTCATCGCCGTCGTAAGTCTGGCTTGGAACGACCTCTCGCAGGTAGAAAGCCAGCATGTGCATGAATGTGCATGTGTGGTTTTTTTTATATACGAACCACTTCAGAGGACTTTTTCAGAGGTATTCTACTTTTGTACCTTTTGTACAGGTGGGGCTCATCGCTCAGCATTCAGCCTTGCCAGAAGTCTGTGTTTACACAGATGGTTTGTATTCACCCGGGGAGCCTCATGAGCGCTGCGAAGCCAGCAGAATACAAGGACTTTGTCTGGCTGCTAGTGAATGGAGCGGACATGACAGTTTTCTTTTCAGGGTTGCATGAAACGGGGTCTCATAAAGAAGTTAAAGGTGACAGACATGAACCACTTCCTCCCCACACAGACCGGGACCTGAGGTTTCCCAAGGTCGCATTATGAGACCTGATAACTTCGAACTGGTAAGGTTAGGCTAATAGCTTCACTGAGACAATAAATTAAAGAAGGTAATTGTGTTTAAAAGGTTACAAATATGAGGGTGTAACTCTGTTTCGCTGTGTGGTTTTTATCTTGAGGGAAAACAAAGTTTCAAGTGATGAGTGATGAAAAACTGTGGCGCTAACGTGAAAAAGGCTGCTGTCTGTCTTTGATGAGCTTCGTTCCCTCGATAAAACACAAAATACTTTCCTTGTGGGTGTGGAAGTGTTAGTCTGTAAACACAGATGGACAAAATCGAATATACAAACACTTCAGTGGTGGCTGAGTGGCCCACATACCAGTACACACCTACTATAATAAACTGTGATGTTCTGAAATGGTCTTTTGTCATGAAAATGTTGCCAAATTTATTATTTTAAGCTTTCTGCGTGTGTAATCAGTCTTATTGTCTGCAGGAGTTTGAAACTGTTGCATGAAACGTCACTCAAACCAGAAAAAAGGAAGAAGGAAAAAACTGACAAACGATGCTGGATAAAGGTGTGTTTTTGCACAACATTTTAAAAAAATACTAATGAAGTATGTGGATGTAATGTCCACTAAACCATGTTTGCTATAAATTTAGAATCTGGAAAGCTTTTCCAAGTTAAAGTCCTTCAATATCCTTAATATCTTAAGCCACCTAGTTGTGGGTACGATATAACGTTAGCTAACTAGTTAGCAGTGCTGCTAGCTTAGCAACTTTGTTTTTCAGTATTCTGACTGCTCTAGCAGCTCTTTTTCAATAAAGCGACCAGTCTAGAGACGTTTTCTGGTGTTACTGGAGACTTTTCAACCATAAACTGTAAAACAATGGAGGAAGCATTAGGTCACATGACCCAGGGCAACAACGCCATGATGAAATGGAGCTATTTACAACTTATTTAATAGATTTAGACAGTTTTTAATAGTCTCAAACTTACAAAAAACAGGGAAAACATTTAATGTATTATTATTTTTTTACTTCCTTATTTCCAAAAAGCATAATAAATTCATTTCTTGCATGTTATTTTTTGTAGAAAGTATATGTTAAATTTCTAGTTGTGAAGTATAATAGATTATTATAAAAAAGATGTGCAAGTATTAAATATACTTCTGTGAAAAAAGAAGAAAAAACTGTAAAATACTTCCACAGGGAGGAAAAATAAGTTAGTGCATGTGTCAAGCTTTTTTACTCATCTGCTCTCTGAGTGAGAGGGAGCAACTAATGATAATAATAATGTGATGACATGTTTTTGCATAATTTATACACCCCATCCATATATCTCGAGGGCTTAAAATGAAGCGAAATTAAACTTTGTCAGCGTGTTGTTATTGCTGGAAATGAAATATTAATTTATCACACGGCGCTGCACAGCACTGGGAAATAATTAGATTATGACTAATGTGCTCGAGCCTGCCTTAAAAGACAACCTGATTGACGTTCAGTTGTTGCATCTTTGAATTATGGTTCTTTTTAAAACTAAAACCACTTTCATGATGGAAGCTGAAACATTTTGTTAGCCAGAATCCCTCTGCACACAATTTGTTGAATAAGTCTGGCATGTTTTGCAGAAAAGTATAAATGAATCTCCCTCCTGTGGGAGTTCATGTCTCAGTTTAGCACAAAAATAATAAAATAAGAGCTCCCAGTCGAGGCGCGCTGGTTGAGCAGTATTCCCGTCTCTGTCTGGCTGTCTGTCACTCCCCAAGTCTCCTTATTTAACGCACATATTCTTGGAAGTGAATGTGAGCCATATTAAATCTGACTCCTCTGCTGTGCGGTAATGCGAGCAACAGCGGTTAGTTTAATATGTTTCACAAGCTTGTAAATATTTAATAGAAGAGTGGGATGGAGTGCTGTGTCACTGTTCCTCTCCTGTCAGCCCTGCAGATGTGCAGAGCGGAAACACGGAGAGGATTTCTCACCGGCGGAGGAAATTCATGGAGCACCTTCAGATGTGATTGTCTGTTTGTTTGTGGATGGACCGGAGCGGATCAGGTTGGGTAGATGAAGATGTTAGCCGGCGAAGGGCGGAGATACCAGCCTTGATATGAATGATTTGCTTGTGTTTGGACGTTTGTTTGGTGTTTTTGTTTCACGTCAAATAAAGCTGCATGCTCATTCACATTTTCAAAACCCACTGCTCATTCAGATATTTTCTTTTTTTTTGAGCTGCTACTTTAAAATCTAACGAGTCGTAGGGCTTCTCCAGTTCCAGAGCTGGATCAGTACCGGTGCCAGATTTGCTCAGTGACAAGAAAACTGGTGCTATGCTAGCCCCCAAACCTTAACGCAGGAACCGCTACATCAGGGCGGGGGTGGGGGGGACTGTTGTACCCAACCAGAACTATACAACCAAAACACACCAAGGAAATTCTGGATGGATTCTTGCTGATTTAATCATGCAATCAAAACTACGCTGTAGTGTTGATAAAACCGGACGAGCTCCAGATTTTGTCTTTAGAAAGTTTTCTCCAGTTAGCAAAGTTTCTAAATATTCGTGGCATCTTAAACCACCTAGTGGTGGGTATAATATCTGAGTAGTTCTTTCTAGCATTATTAAAACTAACGTGTTTGTGTTTTTGATACTGAGCTTTAGTTCATTTAAATTGTGGTATAAATGCAAATTCTGCTGAATTAAGACTTTGATTTGGTTCCATTCATGGTTATGCTGCTTCTCCTTGCTCTCTTACACACACACACACACACACACACACACACACACACACACACACACACACACACAACCCTGCTGAAGTGTAACATGAACGGTCTTCTGGAGCTGCAGTTACTGTTCAACCAATAAACGATCTGATTCACTTCTCCATCTATCAACGGTGTATTTGACACAATGACGGCACGCTCGTCTGGCTAATGTGAGCTATCACGGCAGCATCGACATGCTACGGTAGAAAAAAGTCAAAATATTGCACGTCTAGCGTGACTTTCTGCTCACCGCTTCAGTCACGCCAGAACGAAGAGGCGATAAAACCGTCAAAAAGGTTTTTATCTGACTCCGAGGCCGTATCTCTAAAAGATTACATCTGAACTGAGTTTGAAATTCAGTAAGGTTTATTCTTTTATTTCAGACATATATTCATACTTCTGCATTAGCTTCATCCTGTTCAGGGTGGGGAGTGGGAGGGAGCCCACTGAGACCACCTCTAACCCAAATCCACGGAGCTCAAGGTTCTGTTCAGCTTTATTTCAGCCTCCGTCAGGTTGCTTTAATTCGCCTAATTTTCTTTACTGTATGATATTATTGTATTATTCTGTATGTGTACAAAACCTTAAAAGGTTAACATTATAAAAAATAATCAAAAATCTGATAATTTGATCTAAATAATTTCTTTTCTATGTTGACTGACTGATGCGTCTAGCTGGTGACCTTTGACCTTTTAGTTATTCTTATAAGGAAGTTACAAAAGTATAAACTAAAATTATTTAGATAAATAATGGCAACTGTCACCTCTTCTTTAACAAAATTGATGCTAAATAAAAGAAAACAAACATGGATGAGTTTTGAAGACTGTGAAGAGTGTCCTTGATGACCTTTAGAAGAACCGAACTGGTTTTTTTCTTCTGAATGGATCTGAATTTGAGTTAGCGTGTCATAAACAAGGTTCAGTCAAGCTTTTTCGGTCTCATTGTTTCCATGACGATCCCCTTCCTCTTGATCGGGTCCGTCTTTAATGTCGGCGACCTGGCAGAGAAGCTAATGCTCTTTGAGAGATTTGTCAGAGGTCCATTCAGGTCCACTCAGTGTGGAGATCGGAGGAAGGGGTGAAGAGGCCTGTAAGCTCCCTGATGAAAGCCTCCAGAGGGAATAATGAGCTTCTCCACCATCGTCTCTGCCCACTGGTGGACTCAGTTCCTCCCCCAACAAGCCCTCATTCACTCATGGTGTGTTTTGGATTTGCATATACATACAGTTTGAAGGAATCCCTGTGTGCTGGGATTAGTCCGCTCCCTCCTGGCTGTAAGAGCTCTGTTGACCCTTTCCGCATCACTGATGCATCATGATAAGCTTCCTTTGGACCTAAACAAGTCAGAGGACTTTCATCTCGCAGCTGAAAGTTCTCATTCATCTGCACCGTCGTATTTTTGTGCTCATCTGCTCTCGTTTAAGAAAGTAAACGTGTGAGGTAAAGGTTACAACTCCGGCCTGGACGTTGTTGCCCAACAAGTACTCGCCAGCTCACGTCAGGAAAACAGCTCTTCCTCCCCCGCGTGGACGTCAAAGCCGAGTCCGAGCAGGAAATGATGAGACTATGAATCAGCCCAGTGTTTCAGTCAAATTACCTTGCTTTGTGTAAGTGGGCCTCGATCCTCCTCGTACCACCGTCATCGGAGGGAAGAGGTGGACACATCTGCGTGGGGGGGGCTCCACGGGAAACTTCCGTCACCAGAAGATGGATGGAAGTGCATCAGCAATGTTACATGCAACAACTTCCCTTCATTCATCCCTCCCTCCCTCAGTGCAACAGATGTTACAACTCGGTGGTGTTTTCTTTCCCATGGTGCAATGTGGTTCCACTTTTGTTTATTTATGCTCTCATTCCACCCTCGTCTTGAGTGGATGCGGAAGCTGGATGTGCACGCATGGCGCTGTGGTTTTTTTCTTTATGTGTAGGTGGGGGGGGGGGTTTGCTAAGAGATCGCAGAAGCTCGTCACGCACACGACGGGGTTGTATGACCCCTTTGTAAACCTGGAGGCTGACCTCTGACCTTTCGAGCAGTGATGAAATGGAGGGAATCCTCCCATTTCCCTCCGCCAGGGTCTGGGGCTCTCCCAGCGCAGAGGACGGACCGTTAATGAGCTCTAGAGTGGACTTTTAATGAAACCGCCTCTTTGTTTTGAGTCATAGCGGAGCAAAACTAGCACGCAAGAGCAGAAACAGGTGTCAGCACTTTACTGGACGGCCGATAACATACAGGACCGATGTCATATCTTCACATCTGACAATGAGATCACTGTTTCACAAAATCACCGGGCTTATTTCTGTCACATCCCTGCTGTGTTTTATTTTGAAACATGTTCTCTTGATCTGCATTTTAGGAATATTAGAGGTCACGAGATAACACGGATACGAAGACATTTGGACAGTTGGACAGGTTTACAAAAAGACATCTTTTTTACATTTTAAGCTAGTTAGGATAGTTGTTATTTTTTCGATATAATCATATTTTTAAATGAGTCAAGCATCAGACAGAACTTTCTAGGTTTTTTCGTTCATGATAATCTGATAAGTCTGAAGGTCACACACCTTGGTGAGTCGTTGGTAAAACTGCCTCCAAACGGCCCTCAACAAACTTCTCACAGTATCTAGCAGGATTTTTGGACCTCCTGGCAGAACCGGTGGAGCCAAGTCAACGTGTGGTCCGTCTTGTTCTCACATGCCTTCTCAGCACCACCCACAAAGTTTCTGTGGAACGGAGGGTGGAGATTTGCGTTGGTGGCACTAATACTGTTACTTTACGACTCATTTGGAGGTATTCTTGTTATTTTTCATGCTCTGACTTGTTGGCTGATGTCTAAAGATGTTGCGTCAGCACTTTCCCAGAATCTTCTTTCTTCGTCTGTAAGGTGAACTGCACCAATTCCACAACATGACACTGCCACCCCCGTGCTTCATCATTAGGGTGGTGTTACCCCTTTCTCCTCGATCTATAACAGTATGTTCAGTTATCGTCTCGATCATCTGGCCAGAAAAGCAGGTGTTTTACCTGGAAACTGATTCCACCAGAATCTTATCAAGGTCTTGTTTTTCTGAGCTGTGTGATATTCTTTGAATAGACGAACATGGGATTCAAGGTCATGTGACATGGGTACACAAGAATAAAGCTGAATTATGACGCTCTAGTGAGGTTCTTGTGTTTGCAGCTTTTCCAGGTAGCTTATAAGGAGCTTCTTATGCCAAAACATTTTTCTTGAAATCTCCAAGCTTTATCATATTTTAAAAAAAGAAAAGACAAAAAATAGTGTTTTTTTTTTCTTTTTTAGGGGTATGTAAACTTTTGAGCACCGCTGCACCTCCAGGCCTTATAATTGTGATTTATGGTTTAATATATTGCTCTGACGGAACTGGAGGCTTAAATGGTTGTGTTGATGATTACTTCTACAGATGTTTCCTTTCTCTTTTTTGTTCTTTTAACATGTCTGCATGTTCAGGTAAATGTTCAAACGTGACACATCGTTTGTGTAACAGTGATATATCGAGTAATCTTACCTCTTTACAGTCAAATGTCCAGAGTTGCATATTTCCCTCCTTAAATTATGGTTTTCCTTTTGCAATAAATATCAGGAGCGTAACTCATGCTGATATTTTACAGTTATTTTTTCCTCTCGCTCTGCTCTGTCATAACTCCCACTACCTGCTACTGCTCTCGCTCTGTCCCTCTTCCCCTCCTTCCTGACCTTTCATTTCCTCTGCTGAGTAAGGAGGCTGCTGTGCGACCCTGGTTAACATGAAATGGGGAACAGGAAGCGAATAGGAAGAGAAACTCCCGCAGCATCGAGGAAATGATGGCGGTTTGTACCTTGAACTCCTTGTGTCATTGGTGGCGGCAGCAGTCGTGCTGGGTTATCCTCGGGAACTTGGGCTACATGAGCTGGGTGGTCTGCAGGGCTGTGCTAAAGAAGGTCAAAGGGCAGCGTGTGTGCGAAGTGCAGGGTGGAACGTTTCCGATGTTTTGTGTGAAACAGACATCATAGATCCTGTTACGGTAATCATTTTCTCTGAACACACACGCAGCACATTAACAGCACACAGGATGAAGATACACCGTCATATCAGTAACAGCACATTGACACACACCCAGAGCTTCCTGACGCCTGTTCCCCGATCGCTGCGTCCCCGTAAGCCGGGTGTCTCATATCCAACTCTATTTTTACCAGCAGGCGCTGAAAGCCTCTGGAAGCTCCTTGTCAATGGCCATCTCATTCCACCGCCGACGGCGTGTCACCATTTATTAAGTCATCATTACTCAGGGCCACTCCAGCTGCCGAGGTGCCAGGGGGTGTCGCAAATAGACCGGCGGCGATAGGCCGGGCTGTTGCTGCGCTCCCTGAAACTGGTGAAGGCGTGCTCCGGCACGTCTCACTCCAGCGGCGAGGATCGATGCCGCTGTTGGTTCGGCTAGCACGGGTAAATGGGAGGGAGGTCGCGGATGAGGGCGGAGGTGGACGGGGAGAAGTTGAGTGGGTCTGTCCATGCCTCTCTTTGTTTGGAGTAAACAGGTAAAAAGGATGTTCAGACTGAAAGGGTGATGAAATACGGGACTGGGGGGAGTGGGGGGGACGCCATGCTGGAGGAAGTGAACACATAATAGCAGGGAAAGGTGAAGATTCACCTAGATGAGCACAAATAGATGCATGAGCCGTAAACAAGCAAACATTCACATTTACAAGGGGGAAGGGGGGGTTACAGACCCCTTCCTAAGAAGGTCTTTATTAAATTCTACTTCTTTCAGTTAAAAAAAACCCACTTTCTTAAATCCCCAAAGGGAACTTAATTGCTGCAGTTGTCATGATTTAAGTCTCTTCAAAGAGTCGTTGTAGATGTTTCCAGCTGTGGGCAGAAGGATCTCCTGTAGCGGTGTGAAGGAACTTCTGATTTTAGACACTCCTTTACTGAATCACTGAGTGGTGAAGATGATGATCTCCTTAATTTGATCTCATCATTACACCCTTGCAGTCTGACCTCTGCATCATCTGCCCATCTGTACAGGAAGTGTCAGCCAGCAACAGGTTAACTGTCTTGAGTGAAATTAGGGACGGCTTCCTTGGTTTTTCAGTATGATCTTCACAAGCTCTATGCTCCTGATGAACTTTGGTGGGACCTGATGTCATAATGAGAGGGAAGCAAAAACTCCACTAACTTCCACTAACAGTGGGGCTGGCAGTCTTCCCTTGTTCAAACCTCAGCTGGGTCCTTTTCTTTGTGAAATGAGCACGTTGTCCCCGTACCTGCATGGGTTTTCTCCAGGTACTCTGTCTTCCTTCGACAGTCCAAAACAATGTGTGATTGTCAGTTCTACATTTTTCATAAATGTGAGATCTTGCAAAAGTGTTTTTTTTTTCCATTTGTCTTAATCTGGCCCTGTTATGGACTGAAGGTAATGTGTCCAGGATGAAACCCACTACTCGAGCGATGACTTCTGGGATCTGTTTCTTCCCCCCATGAGCCCGAATAAAAGATGGATGGATCAGTAGATGTTTATTTTCTGCAAGAGAAACCAAAAGCCCTGCATAAAATAGTTATTCTCCAGTCATATACAAGACATGAATGCACAAAAAGTACCGAAACAGATTTGCCATCTGATACAGGAGCAATAGTACAGGTGGAAGTGTTGGAATATGCAGGTACCCTCATATCACCAGCACGGTCGCAGGGCTCGCTCTCCTGACTCGGTTCTCAGGCTGTTTTCCTTCAGGATCTCTAACGGTGTGAGTTGACACATCAACACTCCTGTTTATCAAAGCATTTATCACCTCACCACTTCCATGTCAGAGCCCCTCAGAGGACTCAGGAGGTGCCCACTCACACACACACACACTCACACACACACCCCAGCACCTCCAGGGGATGGTCGGGGTTAAGAGGAGGGGGTTGCCGTTGACCTGGTCGCTGATCTGAATGACTTTAGCAGAGACAGGATCTTCAGGTTAACTACCAGCATGTGTTCTTCTCCACCGTTTCATCTCAGGAACACACTCAAGAGCCATGGGAAAACGGCAACTTTTATTGTATGTAAAGTTAGTCTTCTTATTGCCAGTAAAGTATTAATTCAGTGATATGACTGGGACTTTGGGGGATTGAGTCTGTCAGAAGTTAAATTGGGCAGGGTTTTACTAATTTGTGAAAAAATATGTCTACAAGAGCTGAAACAGTTTCAGAAGAGCGTTCCTCGGTGTCAAACTGAAGACTGCTTATTTCACCATCTACGGTATTATTTAAAGATTCAGTGAATCTGGGGAAACTTCTGGGTGCACGGGGCGAGGCCAGAAATCAATATTGGCTGCCAGAGATCTTCAGGCCCTCAGGCAGCGCTGCATTAAAAACAGGCATGATTCTGTAATAGAAAACATGGCATGAGCTCAGGAACACGTCCAGAAATCTCTGACTAAGAAAACAGCTAACCCTGCCATAAAAACAGCTCTTTACTCAGTTAGAGCTCATTTGAAATGGACTGAACCATATTAGAAAACTGTTCTGTGGTCAGACGAATCAAAATTGGATTTTATTTTCATTTATTTATTTTTTTTGGAAACCATAGTTTCCCCAGGTTGTGGATTAAAGATAAAAGGAACCATCCAACTTTGTATCAGTGCTCACTTCAGAAGCTAGCATCTCTGACAGGATGGAGGGGCATCCAGGTTTTAGAGCAATTACTGTATGCTCCCATGCAGACAACTTCTTTTTCAAGGAAGGCCTTGCATCTTTCAGCAAGACAATCCTGAACTGCATACTCCATCTATTAAAGTCTGGTTCATCTGGAGAGTGTAACTCCTCAGGCAGGGAGGATTCCTGGAGTCTGACATGGTTGGAAGCAATGTGCTTGGACATGGTGCAGCTGCACGTGCATGTGGAGGAGGACATGTATGCAGCCTCTACATGATGTTTGGATGCAACACTTCCTTGTGACAATGATTCAGCAACACAACTCCATAGGCCAGACATCCAACAATGTGAGATCCCTATATTTGACCAGAACAAATCCAAAAAGCAGGGCAGCATGGTGGTTTAGCGGTTAGCACTGTTGCCTCACAGCAAGGAGGTTCCTGGTTTGATTCCTGGGCCGAGCAGGAGTCTTTCTGTTTGTATGTTCTCCTTGTGCTTGTGTCTCCTGGTACCTTACCAGGAGCTGGGATTGGCTCCAGCAGACCTCCATGACCCAGTAGATGGATTCAGTGGGTATAGAACATGGGTGGATGGATCTCCACAAAGTTATGAATGTTGTCATCATATTTTCTTTGCTGTTCTCCGACACCATGCTAGCTTCAAATAAAGAAACTGACTCCAGTGTGATGGTAAGCAATACTTGTGCTTCACTACAGAGGAATCAGTAGAGGGTCACTCATGCCTGGACACCTGAAGAGTTTAGTGAAAATATTTGATCTGTCCTGAAAGTCCCGAGACTTTAGAGCAGCTTCAGCCCTACATCAAACAGGAATGGGACAACGTCCCTCCCCCAAACCTCTAGGAACCGGTCTCCTCAGTTCCCAGATGGACTCTTTTATAAAGTAAGAGGGGATCATAGAGAGTCATAAACATCACCCCATACCACCTTTTATGAGAATATGTTTTCTTTGATCTATGTCACAGCTTTGCTGGATTTGGGATTGTGCATAACATTCCTTGTGTGTGCACGTTGAGGGTGGGGATTGGTGTGGATATGCTACGGCTATTAGAGAAATTACTTCTGTCTTGCTTTGTCCTTAATTAGTTCCCTTAACTTCTTCCAGGAATGTCCCTCCCCCCCGACAAACACACACACCTCCCACCCCACATCCATCTATAGCGTGTTATCCGTCCAAAAATGACACTGCAGGCTGACTCATGCGTCTCTGTAATAAACAGAGTAGAAGGCATGCTGGTTGCTAACCAGAAACGAAACCTCAAAGGAGTGAAAACAAACAAAAACAGTTGCCCAGGCCACATACAAAAGAAACGTGGAAGGTTTTCAGTTATGCATCTATATTTTTTAATTGGCCACATTAGGAGTGTTCCTTCATGCCAAAGAGCATTGATTATGTTTCGTCCTAGAAGTAAAAACATCTAATCTGTAATGTGATTGGTTGTGGGAGGTAAACACTGTGACATCAGAACTTATCTGATGATGTCGCTTTCCTTTTATGCACATTTAATCTTTTGGGGAAAAAAAAGCTAAAACTCCTTTAGGCGATTGTTAGAACCAATTTGCAAAGCAGATCAAGTTTTTTTTCTATGAATAATTACTATCAACCCTTTTTAAATTCTGTATTTTTAAAAAAGAACACATTAAAGATTAATAGAAACACAACTTTTGCCCTACTTCTCACTTGATCCGTTACGTTTGTAAAACATCATCCTTCTATGTTAATGATCTCAAATACTAGCTCAACTTCTTCTTTACATCTCGATGTCCATTTTGCAGACGATGTTCCTGTTTGGAGTTAAAAAAAAAAAAGGTAGTAAAAGAAGACGTATTGCTTTAGGACTGAACTTAATCGTGATTGACAGGCCTCTGCTTTATGGATGCCAGTAGTTTCCGTAGGATCTGTTTCAGACGCCCCCACCCCCACCCCCATCCACCTCCACCCACCCACCACCATTTCTCATCATATCCTGTTTCAGCAGGGTGGTGACAGCAAGTGGATGATGCTATATTTATATATACACAGACATGGGTTGGACAGTTTACACGTTATAGATTTATATATTGTACAGGGAATCATAAATTTGCCTCAAGAGTATTGCCTCTGTGGAATTTCTTGGTCTTTCTTGGATCCCTAAGAGGCAAAAAAGAGAATAACTTGTATCAGTACAGAGAATATTCTACCAGAAGATCCACCAGTAGATCCCCGATTGATCTAAAAACTCCAATCAAATCTAGTGGCAGCTGTCACTCAAAGGCAGAGTTTTTTTTTAAAATGTTGTTTTATATTCCAACAGTAAAAGGATAAATATTCTGATGTTAATATGAAAAACATCTTTGGAGGGAAGGAGTGGCGGAGGAGATCGACAGCAGCGATTAGAGACCTGGTCATGGAGTCATGGAGATTCGGTACCAGTCTGTTGGGGTGAAGAGTGGATCTACGTTCAGGCTGATGAGCTGTGGGTAGTGACTGAATGAAAGTTTTCTTCACACAGTGGCTGGTCTCTTCCTTAGAGATGGGTTCAGAAGCTCTGCCATTAGGGATGTACGCCGAGTTGAGTTGAGGTGGTTCAGGGATCTGCTTAGATGCCTCCTGAACACCTCATGTGGAAGGTATTTCCAATCAGACAGAAGCCCCAGGCCAGACTCAGGACCCACTGGTGGGATCACACCTTTTACCTGGCTTGAGAACATCACAGTGTTCTCCAGGAAGAGCTAGAGGAGGTGGGCAGGGAATTGATTATGCTCATGCTGATGCCCCTCCAATCCAAACTTAGAAACCAGAACTTAGTAGATGGATGGAAGATGGGGCACTGTACAAAAACATCCCATTATTTTACTTGGATAAAAGTATTTGTCACCCTAATGGCAGCCATTGTAGTTCAACCGGAATACTGAACAAGTTCAGAAGCTAAGAATATCCCGGAAACCAGTGTGGGTCAAAAAGACAGCTGTAGCCCCCAAAATTAAATATTGATTTCTAAAAAAGGTTAAACGGGATTTCATATTGGTGGGGGATTTTTTTGATGGTCGATGGACGATGAAGGGAACAGACGGCCGACGACTCCAGGTTAGGTGTTGTATGTATGGTTCAGGTGATGTGATGCTTGAAGAAAAATCCCTGTCTTGTAGCTAGCTTGTCATCTGCCATCTGTTACTTTGGGTAATGAGCGTTCATGTGTTCTGGAGGTGTGGTTTTTGATGATGGTGGAGCATTCTGGGATATCTGACATAATCGATATCTGACAGACCACATCCGTTGAGAAATGTGAACTTATTCTGTGGATTTTGGAGAAAACACATCCACTATGCTAGCTTGCATTGAACAACTGAACAAACAGGTGAATTCTTACAACCTTCTTCAGCTATCTGAGTATGGAGTGAAATTGGATCTGCCATAAGCTGAGGTTGTTGTAAAGATGATTGATTTTTAGCAACGAGTTGATATTTAGCCACTAACGTAGACATGTACTTCCTTCCTTTGAGCACTAGGGGGCATGTTCCATCGTTAACATCTGTTTAAAGAGGGCGTGTGGAAATGAGGAGGAAGAAGTTTGGCAACTTTCTCAGAGATCAGAGATGGACTTCTGGACATGAGTCCAACGAAGCAGATGGAGAAGAAGCTTTCAGGGTATTATCTTTTTGCCTGACTGAACTGGGTGATTGGGACACTCAAGAGATGAAACTCTGAATCACACGGCAAAAGAGAGAGCATGGTGAAATAACTGAAAGCAGAAGAAAAAGTTTTTGTAGATAAAAGGAAAAATGATGACTACGAAAAAAGGAAACGGGTGCAGAGGAGTCAAAGGTATAAATCTTAACAGTTCACAGCACTTCCTATCCACTACCGTGGCTTCATCAGCGCTCTCCAGTCCCCCATCGAACTCCCCCTCCAGCGCTCCCTCCCTCTCTCTCAGCTGCTCTCCCTTCCCTCCCCTCCCTTCGCGTGGATGGTGTAGCTCTCTGGCAGTCTGGTGGAGCTGCACACAAGGATTAGAGGGTTGCTGTGAGTGTCTGCTCAGAGAGAAGAAGCCAGAGGACAGAAAGAGGCTTTTAAAAAGGATCTTTGTAGGAAAAGGATAGCCTTGCTGTGTTGGATAATTGTTCTGATTGAGCTTGGCAGAGCCTCCACACCTCATCGCAGTCACGCCGAGCCGAAGCACTGCTGAGCCACTTCACCTGGGGGACGACAGATCAGCAGAGGGACTGTGCAGCCTGGACGTCCACACGGGGAGCCATGTGAGCGGCACCCCTCCACCAACTTCACACCACAGAACTCCCCCAACTGTCTGCACTCCGAGCTGGGGAGGAACAGCCAGGATTCCCCCCTCCTCTCCCTGGAACCCGGGCTTTCAGGGCTCTTGTGGAGGGACTCCCCGGGCTCGGCGTACCTCAGCGGAGGACACTCTTCTCGGGGTCGGGCTGTGAGCGGCCCCTGGTCTGGAGGCAGCACTCCAGCACCATGGATTACCTGCTTGGGATTGTAGTGCTGCTGTGTGGGGCGGTGCAGCCGGGAAGAGGAGCGGAGCCCAAGCACAACGTACCCAGACTAAAGCTGTCATACAAGGGTAAGCCCATTTTCTGTCCTCCCTGGAGCCGCTGTGGTAGCCGGTGCTTTTAACACACATTAGTTTATTTTCCTTGCCTGTGGCTGGCCTTTTGTGCTTTTCTTTTCATCTCTTCTTCACCATGCTGAGTGTCCCTTCTTCTTCCTTTATCTCACTGAGTCTATTTCTGCCTTTTTTTTAAACTCTTCTTAACCTTCTGTATTCCTCTCTAGCATTAACTGACTCCTTTCCCCTCACTCACACCGCCTTTTTTTCTTTTTTTTTTATAACTCACCATTCACTATTCTCCTTACAAATAGTTAAATTGCTTCCATATGCTGTGGAAGGGCTCCTGACTAAGATTAAATGTATATATTGGCCCCCGGATCAATTTTCCCCTTTCTGCTTGTACTGTACAACCCAGTTAAGTGGTCCGAACAGGCAGCAGAACCTCTGTTTTAATGGCTTCTGTCCCAAAAAAAAAAAAAAAAAAAAGAGGGTGAAGGGGGTCTGTGTCAATCAAAACACGGGGCCCTTATTCAAGGGGCCAAACAGGTTTCCTGACTCCTCGTTGCTCTAATGCAAATGAATGTTTAAATTCATTTAGATTTAATCTCTATGCTTTAAATTTCCTTGCTGCAGGTATAGCTGGAAATGAGAGGGCTTTTTTCTTCTGTCGTGCACGTGTACGTTTTTGACGTATACAGCAAACATGTTATTCTGTCTCCTTGTGTGTTATTTTGAGGGGAGACTGCGGAGCGCCGGCTCTTCCTCTCCTCCTCCTCCCTCTTTCTCCGTCCCTCTCTCCGTCTCGTCTCCTCTCTCACACCCCGCCACTAAATCAGGCTCTTTGTAATAGCAGACTTTTCATCTCAGCCAGAAATAACCAGCAACATTTTTGCCATATTTTGGGATTTTTTTTTTTTTTTTGACTGAAAGTATATGGCTAGGAGTGTGGTCTCTCCGTCCTTTATTTTAGTCCCGTTTTGGGCCAAATCACGCCCTCTGAAAATTTATGAACGGGCTAATTTGCAGCTGACATGTGTGTGCGTTTGTGCACTTGATTGTCACCCAAAGATTTGGTTCTTCGGGCAGTTTCGATTTATTTTCAGGGAGCATTGAATGTCAGTCGCGAACAGGGGAGAGAAAATAATGTTTGCCACTAATTCGATCTCTATCTTTAGACGAGACGTTTAGCTTAACTTATGTTTAGAGGCCTGCTATATGACATGCTTTATTCTTTAGAAGGAGTGCAGGTTGTAATTTTGAGGGCAGTATATTTTCCTTTATCACCCTTTCAGCTTGTTTTAAATCTAAAATAAAAACGTGACTGAAGTGAGAGCTTTCCAGTGGCATGTGGCGGGGGTATCGTGACATCTTAAAGCGTGATGAAGCAGACGAACCGTGTGAAGTAAATGAAGCTGGAAGCCATCCGAGCTGAACTTACCTGCTGTAAGTCTGACATCCCCGGGGCTCCATCATGTCAGCTGACACGGAGCCCAGCCTTCAGGCATGATGAGAAAATGTCAACTCCTCTTCTTTCCCTTTGCGCAGCCATCTGTTTAAAGAATGTGAGCGCCGTTCCCTCCTTCCTGCCCCCTTCTGTGATCCTCTTCACTGCTCAGTCTGACAAGTGAACGTGTTGCTGACAACAGTGCCAGACAAAAGATGTGCCATCCAGCATCAAAGTGCGCACCGACTGACTGTACCACTGATGGATGTGCGGCGTGGCTCGTCTTTGTAGACAAACTGTACTTTTTCTGCTCTCCATTTTGTTTGCTTGCCTGACTGTCCTCGCTACATCGTGGTGCGAAGCCTCATCTTGTCATTTTCAACCCCCCGACTGTAAACGGCCTCTCGGTGGACGCGTTTTATTACAACAAAAATATGTCAGGTGCTTGTCCTGGTATAATTAGACACCTGGTTTTGTGCACGCGCTCGTGCATGAGCTCAAGGATCAGGAACGCTAAAGCTAACGATCAGGGCAAGGTGATGTGGAAAAAAACATCGAATCATACAAGCTGCTCACTAAACAAACAAGAAAAGGCTTCGTTTTTATCCTGTAAAAACATTTCTACCTAAACGAAGCAGCATTCCAGCAACACGCAGCTAACACCGGCTAACTGCTAACCAGAACTTGCAGCTAGCATCCACATGCTAACATGCTACAAAAACAAGCGTGTTATTGACTAAAAGCCAAGACTCCACAGACTGTGAAAATGACCTGAGCTCGAAGTCCAAACAAAAGTCACCTTTGGAACAAGTTTTTTGCTTAATGCTTGAATTTATATTGACTTGTGAATTACCCATCAGTCCCATCAGCTGTGAAGATGTCAATCATTCAAACTGATCATTTAGCTCCAGAGCTGCATCCTTAAACATCCAAAACATTGAATATTCTCCATGAGAGCAGGAACTGAAAACTTCAGCAGATACAAACAGACCCAGAACAGTTCAATTTGAAAGAATTTTACACTTTTTGTTGCATATATATCAAATAAAACATATTTTATAGTCTGGTACCTTAAAACAAGCCTCAGTGGTGCCAATCTCTAAAAATAATAAAATCAGTCTTGATGGAATAAATGGTGATTTTTGTTTAAGTTGTGGTCACATGAATCCAAAGAGATATGAATTCATGTGTGTAATCTCCAAGCAGGAGTCTCAGCGTTGGCCTTGTTTGGAGGAGCTGAACATCCTGCTGAGTTTTTTTTTTTTTTTAGGAGAATGTGTGACCGCCGGCTGCTGTTGTCTTGTGTTTTTGTGCGCGGTGCGAGTGTATCGTGTGCCGTGTTTTTTTTGTGAGCGAGCGTCTCATGTGTCTTGGGCCCACAGGTGTTTGATGGCTCCCGAGATGTCTGTCAGGAGACAATTCCCAGTCAACGCCGCCCGCATCGTAGCGGATGGCGGTGGCGTTGACGGCGCGGCGGACGGGAGCTGCTGGCAGACGTACAGTAGATGAGGGAGAAGGAAGGGAGGCTGGTCGTTAAGTGAAGTGTCACTCATCCCCTCTCCCTGCGTCAAGCCGGCGTAGTAATTAAGTCAAATAAACAAGAGGGAGGAATCCTCCTGGGAAGGACAGTCAAACAAGCAAATCTCAGAGCGAGGCCCTGAAGTGGGGCACTCACATTCCCACTCCCAGGACTGTGGTTTGGACCAGTCAGATAAAAATGAGAAGAATGCCATGAAATCATGCTCAAAGGAGGGCTGATGGGAAGCCCTCATGGGACTGACAGTCACACAGAAAGGACAGGAAAACGACCGCGGACTCAGAGATGGAGGCAGGTAGATAAAATGACCTCTCGTGGGACAGTCAGCCGAGCGATCGGAGAGTCAATGATTTCCCAGCGGGGTCAGTTAGATGTTCAGCAAAAAGGTTGTCACTGCACGTGGGGACAGAGGGTTGATCTCAGGAGTTAATTATTTCCCCTTCTCCTTCAGACTGAAACAGCACTTAGTTTTCTAACCTTGGCCAACTATAAGGAAGGCAAAACTCAAGTCTAGTCTACAGGCTGACTTGGCAGAGAATGCTGATTAATTAAGGCTGACTTCGTCCAGACGTGGACTCATCGTTGCCTAGAATCAACCCACTCCAGTGACGAGGTCACTGAGATCCACGACGTTACTGCACTCCCGCATTTCCTTTAAGAATGAAAAGAATCAGTGTGGATCAACACATACCTGCACACCATCACATTCCTGCAGCAGCAGCAGCCGTTAGGTGTAACACTGACCCCTAAAGGTCAAGACAGGTACATACAAGTGAGAGAGAGAGAGCAAACCTGAACCCTGGTTCTGTCCGTCCAAACTATCAACGAGCAAACAAGTCTGTAAAACTTAAAATAATAAAAATATTCCTCATGCTTACCGACCTCTTCATGCCATCACAGATTCGTCCTCGCTGGGTGGAACTGAAGAGGGAAGACGGATGAGTTGGAGGAAGAGAGGAATCTGGAATTGCAACCCTTTAAAATAGATAGTTGGTGTAGAACCACACTCAGAATGGTCATAATGAGTGAGTGTGTGTGTGTGTGTGGGCATGCCTGCTCGTCTGTGAAAACACGTGCAGGTTGTATCTTTACATGTGATATTTATTTCTTGATACGTGAATTAGCATGTGAGCGTGGCGCTAGCAGCTTCTCCGGGCCGGATCTGCCCGCTCGGCGGGCTGCGGCTGACAGAGCGGATGTAGATAATTACAAGGTGTTCTCCCAACGCGCCAACTTTGGAGATGCCTGCCACCTCCCTCCCTCGTTTCCTCCTCCTAGTCCTTTTCCTCGCCTCCCTCCTCCTCCCTCTCCACTGGCTCTGTCGCTTCTCGGGGAACCACAACACCACAAACCCTAAGTGTAATCTTCATGCAGACATGTGTGTAATTTTTTTCGCTAACATGTCTTCTCCTCCTGTCTCTTTGATTGCAGCTCAGTTCATACATTTTCTCGGCCGCCCTTTTTTTTCTTTATTTGGTCAGACACCCACACACACTAAACTACCCTCATCTTTGCTCCCACGCGTCCACATTTCAGTAGTAAAAACCAAATGTTTTACGGTGGCCTCCTTTCCCAACATGCCCCTGTGTTCAACTCGAATGTCTTCCGTTTCCTCCCACTGACTCAAACCTGACCACAGAGTTTGTTCGAATCCCATCAACTCAGTCCACAAGATGAAAGATCTGATGAATGTGAGCGAACACTCATAACCCCACGGATAATTGTGCAATGACACAGCTCCGCTTACAAAACAAAAAGCCATTCATCAAGGCAGTGAAAAATCAGCCCCTTGTTTCTTTTACAGACCCTGGGTGGTGCCAGTAATCAGATTACTTTCAACCACAGAAATCTGGTGAAAAGATGAGATGACAAGTTTCGTCTGCTCTCACGTCTGTCACTCTTTATTAGCTGTGTTTAAATGTTCCCACTCTGCTGCAATATATGACTATTTTCTGCTTAAAGCTGTATGTACTCAGGTTTTACTATTAAATACAGAAAAAGAATCCCCTGTGACGTCACACACTGGATTTCTGAAGACTGCATATGTTGGTATGAATTTACGCCACCCAACCTTTGTTAATCCAGAAGCGAGCAGATTGGTGGAAGGATTCCCGGAAGCCGGTGGGAACACATCCACCTTAGCGCCGTTACCAGAAGTTCGCTATTTTAGCTTGGTAGACATGGTTTATGCAAACCTATAACACGACACTCTGATAAAACCTCTCCCAGCGTCCTCTTTTCAGATGTTGCTACAGAAATGAGATCTGAAACGAGGACTAGCGAGCTCCACTGTGCTGGGACTTTTTTGTGGCCTAGGTCCCAATCTCCCACGGGATAACCAAACCCGTCAGCCTGGAGGACCGAGCAGCTGGGAACTGGTAGATCTCAGTATCCTGTTGGCTAGTGATCAGATCAGCCAACTCAGAGGGCTCCTGAGACCATCTGAGATGAAGATCGCTGGAGTGGAGGACTCATCTGCTACAAGTGGTACAGCCCACTGAGCTGGAAGCATTCAGACTGGTGTCCTCTGGTTCAGGACTCACCAGAGGACACCAGTCCTTCAGCCATCCACTTGGAGTGAAGACAGCTGCTTTAGGTGACTTTATTGAGCTTCAAACTTTTCCAAGTCAACCGAAAACCAGCTGCAGCATTTGTTTAGTACAGTTAACAGCACAGCAAGTCATATTATCCGTAGAAATTAATAAAATTCACCCCGTTTACCGTTATTATGGATGTCAAATTTAGCCATGAACACCAAAACCTTCTTCTAAACCAGGTTGGAAAAAGGTTCATTTCTACTACAAAGTCAGACATATTAACATGGCGGTCCATGGAAACTGACTTGATGTTGTAGCCAGCCCCTAGTGGTCATTAGAAGAACTACACTTTTCTATATTTCTGGGATCAAGTCGATTTCACACAGCCCTTTTGCCCTTTTGACCCCACTGATGTCACTAAACCATTAAACCCCCTTGTGGCAGTGATAGGAACTGCACTCTTTCAATTAAAAAAAAAAATACAACAACGTATTAACAAAATTAAATCACCTGTTGGGGTTAGCAACGTCTCTGGAGAAAACCTCAACCAACGTGAGTTGTCATTATCGACTTTGTGACTTTTATCAGGTCTTTTTAGGGTGTGCATGGGGGGTTCCTTACAGAGTTTTGGAAACTTTTATTCTAAAATAAATCAACCAAAAACAATCAGAGGTCGAATGCCGCAGTTCGAGGCGATGTCAGCGCGGTTTGTGTTTGCCCTCCGAGGACTGTGTGCGTGCACTGAAATCGTATATATACAACGGACATTTTTGTCTGCGAGTGCATACGCGCTGTACGGGCACGGTCAGAGAGGGAAATATCCTGTGTCTTTGCATCTGCGTTTGGGACGCAGGCTTGAGTTACAGCGCGGGGCGGTTTGTGGAAATGCGGGTATGAGTGGGTCCCGCCAGCTGCTAAGTTTCGTCAGTCAGATGGAAAAAAGGGCGCACGGTTCGATCCGAACAGAGTCGTGTTACAAACGAGGGGGACATCTCTGCAGGGAGACAAAGACGGGGCGTCGGACACTCAAATGTTGAATAAAAGGGGAAAAAGCAGTCAATCCAAGGATTTAGATTCGATCTAGTGATTTTAACTTAATTCAGCCAACTGTACTGTTTTAAAATGTAAAATTATAAGGGAAACTTGAAAATAAAGCTTATTTTTTTATTACCTGTCATAAACAGTAGAATATCACGAGAAAATGTCTTGACAGTTCATGAATAGGATTTTATTCATTATCGTTTTCCATTGCAGATGGATTTAATGAAATGCAAACAGCACTCATTTCTAAGAGGAGGATTTATGACAAAAAGATCCTCAGATGGTGGCGAAGCGAGCTGAGACGTGGGTCTCAGTCTGTGGATTTGTCTTCAAGTGCCTCTTTCGCTTCGTCGTGTTCGCTGTCACACTTTTCCCGGGTTACATTCAGATCTCGAGCCTCGCCTCATTAATTTGTAATAAAATGGCACCGCTGACATTCAGCTCCGCCGCGCAGCTGACAGGCTGCGCTAACAGGCACCGGCTCCAGACACCACCACCACGACCACAGCCCGGTTCCTCTCAGAGTCCATCCATCAAGACGCCTGGCGGGAGATAGCGCCGTCCTCCTCTATCTGCAGCCGTGCACGTGGACTCGCCGAGCCCATTTTCCAGCGAGTTCACTTAGGTGAATTTATTTGCATGCATGAGGAAATGTGCACATTTTGTCTGTGTCTGTGTGTGTTTTTTTTCCTGGGAGGTAATCAGAGCCGGAGAAACCGAGCAGCCTGGTTACACCACGAGCAGTTAGTGGTGTATGAGTGGGCTTTCTGTGGCGTGCACGACCAGGCCTCGAGCCGTCTGTGGTCCCAGCGCTGGTCTGTGGTCCAGCCGTCCAATGACAGGAGGAGACTCCCGCTAATGAAATGGTTCCATATTTGACCGCTTTTGTTGTGTGAGAGCGTTTTTCAGGAGCGCTCATGTTTCTGCCCTCTTGTGCTGTCATTATCCCAAATTTCCTTTTTTTGTTGTCGTTGTTGTTGCCTTTATCTCCGGGCCTGCTACCCTCATCCCGTCAAATCTCGGAGCCGACCCCCCTCTCATGTTCTGGATCCTCGGGGGGAAAACGGGAATGTTGTGAGATCACAGAGAAGTCAAACATTTGGGTTGAGAAGGTAGAGTGGTGAAATTCAACCCATACTTGGACCGCTGGCAGACGTTGGATGTGGTTCGGGGTGTGGTCATGTTCCCTTGTTAGTCTCCTTTCATACGTTTACTACACTTGCACTGACTCATTGTGACAGAATATGATATCGATGTGTCTCAGAAGTTAAAGCACGAAACTGTGAATCATAGTTATGACTCACAATAGCTGAAAAAAAAGAAAATTACAGTCATGTGGAAAAGTCAGTACCCGCTCTAACAATCAGATGTTTTTGTGTGTAAGAACATAATAAAAATTATTAGGTTGTAGGGGGTGTTAACATTTGCCAAAAAAAAAAAAAATCTGGTAAAAATCTGTCTTCATCCTGCCACTAGGGGGGAACAGTTCTGGGGTAACACTCAGTTCCCCGTTCTGGGGGTTTATGGGACATCAGTTTCAGCCATGAATCATCAGGTCTTAATGAAACGGTCATCAGCACGCGGCGTCACGTTTAGCAGACACTTCAAACCAAAGCCACTTAAAACTGAAACAATCAACACACAGCAAACACTAAACGGCAGGTCAGAGAGCAGAGAGTAGGTGTTCAGACCTCCTACAACACCAGGAGACATACGTGCCAACGTCCAGCAGCTACACCTCAAACCCTGCAGGCCTCACTGAGCATGTTCAGTTAAAGCATATTAAAATAAAATCCATGGTGATACTGGTCTAGTACAGGTTGTCAGGAGAAAGGCTCTTCTGTCTCCAGAGGACATGGAAGCAGGACTGAAGTCCACGAACCTGTATTTGAACAAACCCCAACTCTTACCTACTGTCAAGCACGGGGGTGGATGGGTGATGGTGGGGGTTGGTTTGCACCCACAGGACCTGGGTACCTTATAGGCATCGAGTCCACCATCAAGTTCTCTGTGCAGCCAAGTCTTCTAGAGACAAATGTGAAGCCATCTGCCCGACGTCCAAAATTAGATCCTGCAGCAGGACGATGATCTGCAGCACTCCAGAAGATCTACATCAGAATGGCTGAAGAGGGACAAATCAAGTTTTTCAAGTCCAGACCTGAATCCAGTTCAAACTCTGTGGTGGGACCAGAAGAGAGCTGTGGAAAAGAACACTGAAAACAAACAAAAGCGTGTGTGAAGATCGAGGCGAAATTCCCCCAAAAGGTTGTGAGAAGCTGAGGGAGTCTCACGGGAAGACTCTTTCAGGTTCTTCCTGTTGAATCTGGGAGGTACTTAGTATTGCCCGCGAGGTTTTCTTTATCATTCTTATTTTGTTGAATAAAGTGTTTTATGTTTTATTGGCTAAGACCAACACAGTCAGAAGGTTGTTCTTCTCCATTTATGAGCTCCGTGTCAATCATCAAACCTGGATTCAAACACACACAGAAGATCTTCTTCTGCCATTCAGACACACCTGAATGAGAAAAATCCTCCGGCTCAGGTTGTGTTGTACAGATGGTCGCCATGGAAACCGACTCACACCTGCTACTGTGCTCAGAAAGAGCGAAGCAGGGAGGCGAGGTGAACTTTTCAAGCGTGTGTGGGTATCCTTGAGCTTAAGATAATATTTGAACACTTTGTTAAGGAAAAGCTCTCAGCAAATTTCCACGGAGCGGCCGCCTCGTCTTTCTGTTGTTCCTTCTCCCCGACACCTGCGTTTTGTGGCCGCGGCCGTCATGGGAACAGCAGAATGTAATCTGTACCACACATGGAGGAAAAAAAAAAGCCCGACCGCCTGAGGAGGGCAAAGCGAAGCCCTGGACGTATCACAGGCCGCGAGTGTTTGCTTTCTAAAAGCAGCCTCACACTTGGAAGACGTGCAGTTGGCAGCACCAGCACCTTCTCAGCTGCCATTTTCTTTCCCACTTTCTCCTCTTTTTTTTTTTTTTGCACACCAGTGTAGTGGCTCTTTATTCGAACGCAGACCTGCATGTTTTAACAAACTACAGCATCAAAAGCAGCGTCAATGGACGGGGAAAAGAGCGAGTAAAACATGTCATTCAGACGGCTTTTTGTGTGCTGAAAACTCCTCTGCTGCAAATGTGAGCAAGAGAAACACTCCAAAAGAGCTGCAGTATTTTAATGGATTATTACCCATCTGTTGAATCTCAGTCAAGTGTTTTCCACTGCGAGGCTTTTAGGTTTCACGTCACTCAAACACGAGCTGGCACGGCCGTACATTCGGATAAACAGAATTTAATGCACTGTCGCCTTTCTTTCACGCCGTTTCATTATTCTGCCATTGCGGGGCACGTAGGCGTCTAAAACGCCTGCCTGTTTGGAGGATGGGGGAGTGAAGGGTACTCCACACACAATTGCACTTCAATTCTGAATGTGGATTTCTTTTTTTTTCCCCCATAAAGCTTTGTGAAACAAGAGGCGGCTTATTTTCCTTTATGGAGAATGACAGAGAGACAAATTGTGATTTATGTGAATGGGTTGCTTGTATTTGCGCGTCCTTATATATACCACGTGTAAGACTGTCTATATGATACAGGCAGGTCCCTAATTAAAGAATGTTCAACATTTGTAATCTGTAGGTATGTGTGGATTAAGGTTGTATCATAGTCCTCAGAAACGAAGAGAAAAAACTGATGGTACCAGTTTAAGCTCAAAACAAGAATTTTGTCCTCCAAAGATGAGAAGCTACTGCTGAGGAGCATCTCGGATAGCTGCTGCCACCTGGCCTGCAGGTGAATTATCCTGAGTCACTCATCTGGAGGTCAGAACCGCAGAGCTGGAAAAAACAAAACCCAAAAACACTAGAGTGGACTCGCCACTGGCTGGCCCCGCCCGAAGGTGTCCGAAGCGGCCGCCATCTTAGGATGCTAAACATCCTACCTCGTCAGAAAAAGGGCTTTCTTCTTTAAGCACATACGTAGACACATCAAGTAAGACAGATATGTGATAAAACTAGTTAAATATGTTTATTATGAATGATGCAATGATAACATCGAATTCAATTTAAATATACGTGTACACAGCAAAAAAAGGCTCCCGCCGCTGCACCGCTGTCAGTGTTTGACTTAATAATAATATATAATAATATATATCTAATATTGTCCAGGACATATAGCTCCAAGAAAGCCCACATCCAGGATTTTATCCTGGTTCTGATGTGGACTGATTCATAGAGTTATCAAGTTATAATTGTTGTCATAGTTGTTGTGATTTTAAAAAAAAGAGACAAAATCCTTGGGAGATTGATCACCTTTATTACTTTTATTTAGATATTTATGTATGTATGAATGTATCATCTCCACCAGAGTTTTACCATTCACGGCGGCGGCTGAACAGAAAAAAAGCGGAGGTCAGGTGTCAATCAAATAGTCAACTCTGGTGTAGAATCAACAACCAGAAAAGACTTTTAAATGTCTCTTATTTTATGTCACGATTCATTTTTTCTAAGTGACACGTGTATACATTCCTAAACTTTCTTTTGTTTTAATCGAAGACTGATCTTCCCAAAAAAGAACGGATCAAAACCAGTCTAGTCATAATTTTCACATATTATTTCCTGTACATTGTATTTGGAACAAATGATGAACTACAGACTCATTTCCAATGACATAAACTGGTTTTGTTTAGATTGAACTAATAAAGTACAAAACTCTTCTCTGCTGTATGACAGGGTGGTTTCTGCTCTCCAGGTGTGTTGACAGGGTGGTTTCTGCTCTCCAGGTGTGTTGACAGGGTGGTTTCTGCTCTCCAGGTGTGTTGGGAAGAGGACCAGGTGGAGGTTGACTCGCGGAGAAACATTTATGTCGTTTTTATGTTGTTAGAAGTGTCATGTGCAGCGTTTCCGTGAATGTGTTTACTGTAAATAAAAACAGTTTCATCGTGTTAGCGGTTAGCGCGCTAACGTTATCCTCCACCAGCTAGCCGCTCATTTCCACCTCACACTTCAAATCAATCAGCCGTTAACAGCAGAAGTGAACTATTTGTCTCCTTAGTAGAGTCCCATATTCTTCTTTCCAAATTAAAATGAAAAAAAATGCATAAATAAATTTTAAAAATTAAAAAAATTCACAATTTGGCTGAGTGCAAAAAAAAAAAAAGAAAAACCTTCACCTACTGAACAAACATCCGGATTTATGAATATCTGAATATTTAGGTTCAGCCCTTTTAGGTGATCTTAAAATGATGGTTTTTGGGGGTTTTTTTAAAAACATTTTAAAGCTAAATCAGTGTGCTGGTTTTATTGTGGACGCTTTCAGAGTAAAAGAAAAGGAAACTACAAGAGCCATGCAAATATTTACACTCCATTTACAAACATTTGACTAACCAAATGACTTCTGCTCACAAACATCATTCTTAAAAGTGTACATTTCAAAGCTTTATGAATATATGGACACTTTTATAAGTCCTAATCTAAGTATTTGAGTTGAAATGGTCTAAATTAAGATGACTCAGCAGAATTAAGAAACGAGAGAAAAGCTTTTTCAGATTTGGAAAAGTAGTCCTGGGATTTCTGGAAAGGCAAGTGGAAGTCCCCATTTGACTGCAAAAGTCATTCAGGGAGATTTATCAGACTCAGGACGGGGAGTGGGGAGGGTGGGAGTGGGGGGAGTGGAGTGGAGTGTAATACTGTCCACACCTGCACAAATACGACCTTCACGGTGGAGTCATGAAAAGAAAGGAAAAAAAAAAAGCCTTTCCTGTGTCCTCACCGCAGTCAGTTTCCTAAGTTTTCAAGACGACGTCTAAACAAGCAGGACAGATTTTTGAAACAAGCCTTGTGGTTAAAAGTTAAAATATAACCTTTCAGCTTCCATGAACAATAATCTGGACCAAAACAAAAGAAAAAAACCCCACTTCAGTTAAGCATGAATCAATCACACTGTGGGCTCATGTTGCAGGCAGGAGGATGGGGAACGTTTCCCTGGAAGAGGGAATAAATGATTTACCCTCACATGTCCTCTCCTCCGGCACCAGCAGAACCAGCGAGCGGGTTCTGCTCGTCTTGGCGTGGGTCGCCCTGCCGGGTCTTTGTTCTCTGCAGAAGGATTTGAAACGGGTGTTTTTTATTTATGTCCGATTCAGTTTCCGGACTCCTGATTTTTCTGGCCACTGTGAGTGGGTGTGGCGATGGGTGGGGGTCAGTGTCCTGCACAGGGACATGCTAGGAGTGGGAATCGATCCCACGACCCTCCGACTGGTCTCCCCTCCGCTGAATAAATGTAACATTTAACACTATTGTACAAACGGAAACTCTGATTTAACTGGATCTTAGTGTGTGTGTGTGTGTGTGTGTGTAATGAAGAGCTATATCATCATATGAGTGAATCTGAGCGTCCCTGTCAGCTGGCAAGGAAATGAGGAACTCCTTGCCCAGACAAGACACACAGTGGAGTGATGTTCTTGTCAATGTGGTCTGTGCACAGCAGATTTATGCACATTGCATTTGTGCATGCCGTACAGAGAAGATATTCTTTTGTATCTATTAGGTCGCCACCCTCTTCATAAATATTAGCTTGTTTCTGTTTGAAGAAGTGCTTCTTTGACATGAGCATGAGTGGTGCTGTGCTCCCACATAAAGCAGTTTGACTCATTTAATGTCCTTGGTTTATTTTTTCAGGGATGGACAGTCTGTTACCTTTTCTGTCCCAGCTATATGTATCTTTATTTAGATAATGATTAATCTTGAACTTTGCCCCTTTTACACAATGTGTTTGTTAAAAACTATTTTTTTCAGCATATATAGTTCAAAGTGTTGACAGTACAAGTTTGTCTTTACTGTCTACTGTATCTCACTGACTGTACTTGAAGAATGTGTTCTCCATACAGTATACACTGTAAAGTGACAGGTAAAGCCAGTTCTGCAGGAAAAAAACTGTGTCTTGACAGTCACATAGATGTTAATTTGATTTGCCACCTATGTAAATTTTTTGCAGACCATTAATACCTTACAAATGGCAGTAAGACTCAACTATTGTGGCAGATTCCTAAAAACAAAAAAACAAAAACGTTTTAAATACCATAGCAGTGTCTGAGATGTTCATTCAGCCTCCAAACTGTAACTATTTGATCTTTTCTTTGAATGCAGTTTTACTGTACAACAATCCATAATGCAAAATAATATATAATAATAATAATTATAATAATAAATTACCATATATACCAATTAACCTAAAATTTACCTAGCTACTGCTTTATATGAAATTGTCACAAATTGACTATTTGTGTCAGAAATAACCAAAGTTCCATGCCTTTCTAACATATTTTTTCAAGTTCTCTCCCTTTTCAACTAACATGCCCCTCATTATTAGTTAAGTTACAACAATATTGTACTCAGAATAAAGGTAGTTGTTTTGTTATGGCTTTAGCGCCTTTTATTAACAGTATGGTGTTGGACAGAGTGGGATCCTGGAACTTGGACCCTCTCCACATAGACTGAGGTCTTTGCATGTGGGGCAACTGCTTTTGAGCTAAACAGAAGCTCTAGAATGGAAATAGTTTTTACGTATCCGGAAGATCTGTGTTGAAATTCTGCATTATACTAAATACACACTCAGTAAGACAATAATGCAGAATTGAGTGGTCCTTATTATTTTATAAGTATTTAAGTTTATCTAACAAAATCTAACTATTTTTGTTAAAAATAAAAGTAAAAAGAAAATGAAATTACTGTTTGTAAAATGTTGATCGGACAAAAAGACACAACACCACATAATTAAAATTATCCACCAGAATACATGACACAATGGTTCAGGGTTCCTCTAAAGCCATTTCAAACTTTTACTTTTTTAATTGTGTGCTTGCTGTGTTCAGAAGTCAGGTTCTCAATCATGGTTAAGACTTTGATGGCGATTTCTTCAGCAAAAAAATAAAATATGGATCTCTAAAAATTCACAAGAAGACAACATTGTGTGAATGTAAAAATGTGTTAAAGAATGCACTGTGAAAACCATCATTTATGTGGTGCAGTCACAAAAAAAGCACTACGGTTTGAACTTTATTGTCAAATTAGCATTTTTTGGACATATTTTTAATGTTTGGATTTTATTAATCAAATATTATTTGATACGGCAATGGATTAGCAACTTGTTCAGATTGTAGCCCATCTCTCACCGATTAGAAATTGATTGATTTGGTACAAAGCAGAGATGGGTATTATTAATCGATTATCAATAACTGATCATAATGATTTTTTTTGATCAAGTAGAATTAAATCATTATAATGAGTATGTATTGAAACAGTGTGTTTACGTTCACTGTTCTGAAGGTATAAGCAAGGGGAAAAATATACTAAAGTCATAATAATTTACTTTGACACGAGGAACACAAGGCTATCGTACAAATCAAAAGTAAACATTAAGTGAGCAAAATATTTGTTGTGGAACAATTCGAACTTAAAAATAATGGGAAGAATATAATGAAACTTGCTCAATTCGCCTTCTTTCTTTCTTTTTTTTCTTGGAAAGTGAAGGCTGATAAAGCTGATAAAGTTAATGCGCCTTTATCTCAGCATTCTTGCAATGTTGATACCGAGAGAGCGACTGTTCCCGTGGCTGGACTAACAGTCTCAGGGCTGTATTCACATTACACACCTAAGCATGTTGCATGCTTTTTTCTCTCAACAAAAATCGGCTTGAGTTATATTATTAACATGGCAGGAAGCTTTAAAATTTTAATATTAAGAGGTTCAGCTGCAACTTCTGGTTCCGCTGCCTTAATTAAGCATTTTTCCTTCATTTAAACAAAATTATCAATATCTGAAAAATGTTCATGGAAGTAGTAAAGATGAATCAGTATTTGATTGTTGATTTTCCAGTTGATTGACAAAGAGTACATTTCTAAAACTGCCAATCCCTGGTACAAAGTACAAAGCAAGTTTGAGTACTTTTATGTATTCCCTCATATGAGAACATTTATTATGACCTGTTAATTTAATATTGATTTCTGATCAAAAAATCTGACTTTTAGAACAACTAAAAACCCCTTCTTGATGGACTGTCTAATAGATTGTGTGCTAAAATGAATGAAATAAATTTGTTTTATGTTTAACTTTACAGACACAGACACAAACAGGCCATAAGATCAGGACAGAAAAAAATGCCTATTTTCTACCCATATCAATGCAACGAGGTTGATTTTAAAATTATAGGTATCACAGATTTCTTACTCTTGTGTATTTATGCATGCCTTTTATACTCTGTGTTATGTATATTCACTGCTATATGTTTCGTTTGTTATGGAAATTATTCACATACAAAATGAGTAATTTAAACACGATACAATGAAACATTATGTTTACATTTTAGTGGTAACCTATACAGTTCAGCATACTGCTGGAATTTGAATTTCCATTTCATACATCCCAATTCCACTTGTTTATGGTGGTATATTGATGTCCCGCATAATTTTATCATGTAAACATCATTCATGAATGCAACTGAGAAAAGTAGAGCTCTCATTTTCATTTCTTTTTACTACACTATTTGTACCATTTATAGTAAACTTTCATGGTAGAGCAGTTTGTCATGTTTCTTAGCCTCAATTTCCTCATATTATCTGTGTTCATGAGCATGATTTCTCTTCTCTATATCACCAAATTATTTTCTGTACTGCTCCAAACCGGCTATGTACTTTCCCTTTGAGCTTATGATAGTAACAGTATTTAAATATTGCTGGTGTTTTGTCGTCTGCATTCTTTTATATCCCATTTCCGCTGAGAGCACTGCAGTAGCGAGCCGAGGGTCTATTTTAAGTGCAGTCATAAAGCTATTTGGTAGTGTGGTTATATTTAATAAAAGTCCTTCGAATGTTGCGCCAGGTCTCAGGGCTGTATTGGTTTGGCTGGCCATGTCTGCTTCTAATGTGAAGTGGCAGACTGAAGACGAGTGAAAGTTTGTCCAACCCTCTTTCCTGGGGTCACAATTTGAGAAATTAGGGAGGGGGGATACAGAGGGGAAGATCATGGGAGGTGTGAGATGAATGAGACATGTTCTAATCTAATATACAGTACATTACATGAGATCATGTCTTATTATTATGCTTTGTTTTCTCTGCAAAGCACCTTAAATTAGTTGTCTTTGAAGATCCTTTTCGATTTTCTTCACTTTTCATCTATATCTTTGTTTTTGTAGTAATAAAAAAGGGGGTAGTGTAGAATGTCCTAGAGCTCTGCTTGTTGGACTGTTCATCAACATCATCAGTTTTTGTTTCTTTCCACAAGAAAAAAAAATTAAAAAGAAAAAGATCAAGGTCCATCAAAAAATCATGCACAAGTATTCAGATACTTCAGTGGTTTGTAGATTCACCTTCAGCAACAGCTTCTTTAAGTCATTGTTTCCTGTATGAGTCTCTCAGATTGTTACAGAGGAATTTCAGCTCATTCTTCTTTACAACATTGCTTCATTGAAGTTTTTCAGTAGTCACTACAATATAGCGCTCTTCAAGCATTTTGATTAAGTTAAGGGCTGAATTTCAACTAGGCTGCTCCAATTTTTTTCATTTATTTATCATTTTCCAACCAGTCTGACATAGATTTATTGGTGTGTTTTGACATATTATCCTGTTGCATGACCCAGTTTTAACCAAGCTTTTAGCTGTTGCACAAATGGCCTCACATTTGCTGTAAGACAAAAACTTCTACACAAAAGAGTTTTTGGTTGTTTCGCAGAAGAGCCTTTCAGAAAGATCTTTGATGCTCACTGCCAACAGAGCTTCAACCACATCTCAAGGGAGGTGGGAAAGCACATTGACTCCAAATGGACCATGTTCTATGAGTTGCCCTGAGTGCCCCGAGTCTGCCTTGACTTTCTCAAGGCTTTGGGTGTTGTGGGGCTGTCTTTGTTGGTATGCCTCTGCAACACTGCATGGGCATCCCTCTAGACATCCGTCTGGACCTTTTTAAGATGGGAGACCAGAGGTGTGTTGTAGTTATAGGGTAATGACACTCTTCAGCCTTCCTGGTAAGTTCTGTGCGGGGGTGCTGGAGAAGAGAGTCCAATCGATCACCAAACCTTGATTCAGGAGTAACAATTTGGATTTCATCCCAGTCTTGGAACACTGGATGAGCTATTTACCCTCACTAGGACTCTGGAGGAGGGATGTGAGTTCCCACAACCAGTCTGCATGTGCTTTGTATACTTGGAGAGGGCATTAAGCCTTGTCCCATAGGGTACTTTATGGGGTTTGCTCCAGTAACATGGGGTACTAGATCCTTAGCTATTGGCTATTCTTATACAAAGACTTTGTGTTTGATTTTCACCAAATATGGCGATGGCCATTAAGACCAGACAACTCCACTCTGTTCTTCTCTGTCCATAGGATGCTGTTCCAGATAATTTCAGATTTGTTCTAATGCAGTTTTGCAAACCTCAATCATGTGTCCATGTTCTCTTTAGGCAAAGGAGGCTTCCCGCCACACCATCTGAAAAAACTTCTCAAAGTTCCCAAACTTGTACTTGTTAAGTCTGAGATAGTTCTTGGGTTTCTCTGTAGTTCTCTGAGCATTGCACTGTCTGGACTTGGGGTAAAGTTGCAGGGATATACCCTTCTCAGCAGAGAGGCAGCTATAATGCATTACTTGTAAATAATTTTTCTTATCGCACAATGTTGAATTTCATGTTTAGGAGTGGTTTAATAACCCCTTCCAGAATCAAGTTCAGCAGGAACTGCTTCTATAATATCATTAGAGAAAGAGTTGTTTTGAAATTAGAAACATTGTCTTTTCCTTTTGACAATGTGTCAACGAACACCCGAAAGCTTCAGACCAGCAAACTCTCAAAATATCTGTTATATGGAGGTCTGCTCACCTTCTGATGATCAGTTGAGAAGAGGCCAATAACTAACAGGACCTGGCTGCAAAATATCACCTTAAATCTTGTGAAAGCAGTGAAGGGGCATTTGTCTTTTATCACATTTTACACACAAATAAAAACTGGATTAAAAGAAGTGATACTAACTGAGGAGGTTTACTATGTCTACTCACAAATGTGCAGGTTTGGTCCAATGCAGCTCTGCAGCATGAAATATCTATGAGTAAGGTTGGGCATACAGATGCCACTGTACCTGCTGAGCCCCATGACAGAGGAGGAATATGTGGGAGTGTGGCTATGTTGTGGGGGGGATGAGACCCTGAGGAAGGGGATGGGGAACCAGGGTAAAGGAGAAACTACATCTGTCAACATGTACCTCTGCAGACTGGGGCGGCAATCTGTTTGGAAAGCCTGCAACTGTTTGTGTGTGTGTGCGCGGGCGTGCGTACGTGTGTTTGCATGTGTGTGTGCACATGCGCTTGAGCATTCGTGTACATCATTAGGACTTTGCTCAAGAATCAGAGTTACAGCACAGAAAAAAAAGAATCAACAAAGCAAAGGAGGACGGCAAGTCAGTTGGTGAGAACAAGGAGTGTATCTGTTAAACTAATGCGTTTGATGTATGTGTGGGTGTTTGTGTGGGGGTGAGTGCCTAGCATAAAAGTACTGAATCAATATGTCTAATATTAAATGTCAGATGAAGATCATAGGGAAGGGAAATTGAGTACAGCAGAAGGATGGAGGAAGCGAATGAGGGAGGAGCAAGAGAAGAAAGTTGGCAGAACAAAGAGGTAGACAGGAAGGGTAGAGAGTGGCAGGGGGGTTGATGAGTAAGACAGTTGCATTGCAAGAAATGCAGGGAAAAGGGGAGGGTGAAGACTCAGGAGGAAGGAGTGCAGGAGGAGAGGTCAGAGGGTAGAGCAGCAGGTAGAGTGTGCATCTGTCACCTTCTACTCCTACAGTCCAAGAATACCCAGGAAGAACAGGAGAAAAGAAAGACGACAAGAGGAAGAAAGAGAGGGCAGAATGCCACTGGGGGGAAGCATCACTAAACAGACCCATCTTTATTTTGAAACTGAATCAAAAAAAGAATCCAAAAAACTCCTAAGCACTCCTTATATAGCTCAGAAATGCCTGAAAATCTTGCCTCTGAGTACAGTGTAATCCATTTGATTTGGTGTTTTAGTAATGCATATGGTAGCTGTGTATTTTCTCTTTGAAATGTCAGTCCATTATAAATGAAGAGAAGGCAATGGAAGAGGCATGAAATAAGGACCAGAGGAAAAGAGGTGAAGCTGATAGAAGAGACAAATTGGCATTGGTGGGAATGGTACCCATGTGTTCAGAACTCTACTAAGGTTGATATTGTCCCAAAAACCAAGAACATCTCTGTTTGTGAGCTGCTCACTAAAAGCTAACTGCATTGTTGTTGGCTTAGCTGAGGTTAAGGGCTTAACCCAGTGTTAAACTGTTATGTGATGTAATTGAGTCATGTGACCTTTTAAATCTCTCCATATTAAAATTATTAGTTCCTGTGTTTTGGCCTGCAACCATAGACTTTATAAATAAAACTGGACAAACTCTCTGTGATATCACCTAAAGGTTTCCAAAAAGTGGATTTTGGATTCTGATTAAATCTTTCTATCTATCTTCATTGTTGCTACCAAAATGACATAAAATGAGGACTGCCAGAAAACTGGCTGAGCTACTGTAACTACACGTCACTATTTGCACAACTGAGGCTAGCCATGGCCTGGCTGGAGAAGCACACAGCAGCAGCAATCAGACTGCAGCCCATTGGTGGCCTTCGTTGTTGGCTAAAGACAGTCTTGGCTGCCAAGCAAACCTCAAGTCAGTTTTAAAATAAGGCGAAGTCATTTTCCGACAAACAGAGACAGATACCACATTCTACACAACCATTTTGTTAGTATATACCCTCATTTAGACCCATGTAGACAGAAAAGCTCTGAAACAGAAATAAAAATAAAAAAATGTAGTCTGTACTAACTGTGAAGGTTAAATGTCAATCTAATTTGCAGGTTCCGTTATGGCAGCTGGCAAAACTGCCAAATCAGAAGCCTACTTCTGCGATCTGTACACATTCATCTTGCAGCCAGTTTAAACAAGATTCAACTTGAAATGTTAATGTGGTACTGGGTTAACGCAGTTAGCAACACGCCACTTGACAGTGCAAGTGGTCCTGTTTATGCACGGATGTGTATGTGTGATGAAGCAGAAGTAAAGCCTTTAGCCACTCTCAATCATTCTGTCATGAAAGAGCTTCATTCTGTAATGTCCACTGGGATTGTGAGGAAAACAAATGATTCACAAAAAAGGTACATCTTTACAGAGATCAGAATATCAACTGATACAGTTTACATCAGTTTCTCCAGAGGTTAACTCTGTTTGCATGAGTCACTAAAACATTTAGTTCAATGACGAGGACAAACAAGCAATCATTTACCTTTCAGTCTCTATTTAAACACATGCTGTGTAGTGATTGCACATGTAAATTTGCTACACATTGTTCAAAAGTTTGGTAAGGGATCTCTTTCTTAAGTATTTTTTGTGACATTGCCTGAAACTCTCTTTACACACTGACAGAAACAATTAACAATAATGGTCTCTCGTCAAAATACTGCATAAAATATTAATCAACCGTGAAAGTAACAGGGCTCTAAAAGCACCATGCAGGTATTGAGTGACCCTAACAGGGTCACTCAGGGTCTGTCAAACTCTTTGTCTTCAATGAACAGGCATTGCACATTATGTTTTTTTTGGTGTGGCTTCAGGAGAAAGTGGATTGTTTTCTTTGTTCTCAAAATGTTGCTGACCCTTACTAATTTTCCAATATCGCCTACCAAACCTTTAACTGTCAGTGTGCCAGCAGATGTTCAATCACAGACATATTTTCTGTTTACTGAGGAATATAAAATTTGCAAAGTGAAATATTTACAGAAAGTTTTATTAGTACATGAAATATCTTAAAATGTCCATGGTGAGGGACTCTTCAGCATACTAAACTAAAGTATTTATGGAAAAAGTGTACATGAACTTTAAATTGAGATCCAGAATACAAAGCATTTTTCAAATATAACAAAAATTCAGAAATGCATCCAGAAGATGGCTCCCAATGATGAGCTGCTAAGCAAATGATACAGGCAGGAGAAACCTAGTAGGAAAGATGAAGAAAAAAAAGGAAAAACCATTATGGGAGGAAAAGTTCTGGCATGGCATGTACCACTGTCAGATTGTATATGCAGATCATGTCATGTTGAGAAATTCTACATATGAATCCCAAGCAACAGCAATATCAAGAAGAAGGAACACAAGCTGCTGGTAAAGTACCGAGGGATGGAAGAGAAAATAGAAAAGATGTGGAAACAGAAGGTGGTGCCAGTGGTAATTGGAGAAGTTTCCCTCAAACTGGAAGAGTGACTCCAGCAGATTTCAGGAACAACATCAGAGATCTTTGGAAAAGAGGGCAACTACCCAAAGAAGATGGGTGAGTGGGAAGATTTTATATAGGAATAATATTCAGAATGTCCCGATCACATTTTTTTCCTTCTGAGTCTGAGTCATTCAATTTTGAATATCTGCTGAGACCAAGTCCCAATCCAATACTTGGGCATACCATGAAAAAAAAAAAAGAAATAGTGCTGTCCTTTTCATCAGGTGAAATTTCCAAATTGTTAACAGAAAATGTGGCTGTACCACTGTATTTGTTGTCAGATTGTGATCATTTCCAAATTGCAAACATTTCTCTAATGTCACACGCACACACACACACACACACACACACACACACACACACACACACACACACACACACACACACACACACACA
>JAOWBL010000016.1:7269040-7283649 GCA_028564865.1 Zenarchopterus dispar
TGTGTGTGTGTGTGTGTGTGTGTGTGTGTGTGTGTGTGTGTGTGTGTGTGTGTGTGTGTGTGTGTGTGTGTTCAGTCACAGCGTACACACATGTCCTGGCCTTGGGCTCGATCGTTTGAATGGGCTGCGAGCCCTTTCGTGCTCCCATTTCCAAACGAGCGTGTCTGTGTTTAGGTTGGGGGGTCCGTAGGTGCTTACGCCCCAGTTCCTCCGATTTTCCAAACCGCAGTAGATCCCGGCCCAGATAAAGACTCTCTGTGTGTGTTTCTCATGTCCACAGGCCACTTTCACCACACGGTGAAAGATAGATGTCTGCTGTGTTTTTTTCCACTCTGGCCCATTTAGAGGAAACCTTTCATGACCGACATGATTTTGGACCGGCTCCTGGCTTCGCTTTGCTGAACTTTTAGATCATAAAAATGGTCAGAAACACATCCAAAACTTCAATAAAAAAACAAGTCAAGAAGGAGGAGACTTGTTTTTGTTTTCCTGTTTGTTCGTTTACTGACTTTAATGTAATCCCGTTTTTATGTAAAAACACCATTAAAAAATCATCTCGGTTCTGGGCAAATACAACCTCTTTTTCACCACCAGTATTTATTTCATAAAACCGAAGCCAGAAAAAAAGAAAACAAAAACCATGTGGGCAGTTAAATTAGTTAAATTACAGCGAAACATCAGTCTTTGATGACTTAATCAAATTACTTTGCTGGTTTGCAGCATTTACCTGCATGTTTTACATAATGCCAACAGGAAAAGACATCATCAATAGTCTTAGAACAGTAAAATCATGTCCAAGCAGTGTGTGTATTCAGTGGAGCATGGAGGTGGAGGTATGATGGTTGGGGGTTGAGTTCCAGCCCCAGGACCTGGGTGTCATGGATCCTGGTTGACACCAGAATCTTCTAGAGGCCAATCTGAAATCCATCAGTTAAAGCCGAGTAATGAACCAGAAGAATGATCTGAAGTACGTCAGCAAATCTGCTTCAGAATGATCAAGTCAAAGTCTAGGTAGTCTCCGTCTAGACCTCCACCCAACTGAAACAGGGTGGAGGTCTAGACGGAGACTCAGAAGAGCTGTGCTGAAAACTCAGCCCCGTCAGAGACTGATGAAGTCTCACAGGAAACGCTGAAGATGATCTACAAGCTCCTGAATCCCGGCGCTGCTCACATGAAATCTTGTTATAGTGGAACACTTGTGTTTTCCTGCTGTTTTTGACTAATATTAAGACCTAATACAATCCGGTGATTTATGTTTTTACTCAGACAGAAATCAGGGGTGACTAACCTTTTTCAGGACTGTATTTGTCCCGTCTTTTACTTTTATTTTATTTGAAGCTTGGTCGTTTTTTTTTTCTGCTTTTTTTCCCGCTTGACGGCCGTGCGCTGGTTCACTCTCTGCTCCATCCATTTCCCTCCCAAACGCTGAAACATAAGTCGACCTCCCGGCGTTCTGTTGACTGGAAATCGCATTTCCCGGCTTCCCCTCTTGAACTCATTTCCTGACCCTTCAGCGTCACGTCTTATTGGTAAACCGAGAACAAAGAAGCGTTTGATTGGCGTCCACGTTATCAAAAAACAGTTGAGTTGGACTCGGACGACTTTGTCCTTGTAATTGGACCTGCTCGATGTTGGGTGGAGAGTGTAGAAATGCGACGGTCTGTGCAGAAAAGATACCTAGACACACTCAGAAGCCCACACGCTCAACCCATCTGTGTTACAGTACAAATCCTCACACAGTCTCCCCACCACAGACCTCCATTCATGCCCACACCCACCCACTCCATTTCCTGAGCCTCAAACCGAAGTCTGACTGACGTAGATGAGCTGCAACCGTCTTTATTAGGTGACGACCACTCCCTCCCACGGCTCTCCTCCACCCCAGTCACGCTCCTCCACCCAAACGGTCGACGCACTACTTCCTCCATCTTGCCTTCCATCCATTTTTTTTCTTTTATGTGGACACAGATGTCCGAGATCTTACACTGTGTGTGGGCGCAGATGGCTCCTGTAGCAGCCCGTCAATCATGGCCATGCAGGGAGATCACAGTCCACTCGTATGAGTGTGCGTGGGTTTCTGTGTGTGGGTTTACGGTGGTTCTCATGTCTATACCATGTGCGTTTATGTGTCTTTGTTATTCGGTGACGATGATGATGATGAGGGATGATGATGCATCAGAGTATGAATCTGGTGCACATGCTGTGTGTTCTGAATGCCAACATGTTTAGTTTCAAATGTTACTGCTGTTATAAGAATTAAACGTTAGGACAGACTGACATCCTGGAAATTTTTATCGTGAGAGCTCATCTTCAGTTAGCCTGGAATATTGTGTAGTTTTACTTTTAATTTAGATTAAATATGACATTTACGGTGTTTGGTTAGTTTGTATCATCCACATTAGAAAAGTCTGACGACATACGATACTGTTTTTTTAAAAATCCTTTTTATTAGAATTTTGATAAACATTTTTGAAAAAAGATGCTGATTTAACTGCACTTTGTGTTCAGGAATACTCTGGCGAGCCATTTCAGTTGTTCTTCTCTTTGATAGAAAGAATTTTTCTGGTTTATTTGGGTCCAGCTTTGGTTTCAGTACCAACAGGGGAAACGGAAACCTGAACACCAACCAATCAGAGATCAAACCATGTGACGGCAGCCATCTTGGATGTTTTGGTTAGTGGCTCCTGTATGCATCATCGCGTAAACCCCGCCCCCAGCCTTTTGTGATTGGCTCAGTATGTTTAGTGGAAATAGCTTTGAGTGGGTACCGGACACATTTCATAAGAAAACAATATTTCTGAATAAGTTGACTTAGAAATTTTAACAGGCAAACAAAGTATCTGTGTGTTTCTTTCCCCTAAAAATAGTCGTTTAAATCATGAAATTATTTCTATAGTGACTCGAAGCCAAATGGATGGTTTCAAATTTAATTTATGTAACAAAAATGCAGATTTGGTATAATGAAGACATTTCACAAGCTCCGCCCTCTTGAGCATTAAATACACACTTAACTTCTCTGCATCAGACTGCATGTTTATTTGCATCCCTGCAGGCACCTGTGGGTGTGGAAACCTCGGAGTCTTTGTTGAGCAGTCGTTTGCTTTTTATGTGGCTTTATATTCAGAAATATTTTTTCTCATGGCTGCTGCAGACCAAAACCAGTTCACCACCCTCTGCTCTGGTTTGTTTACTTCCATTCAGTTCCTGCCGGTTACCGTAGCAACCACACAGATTAAGGAACATCAGCCAGGATGCTGATCACTTGATAAAAATGGTCGGATTCTGATCAGATACGGTAAAAAATCCGATTTTGGGCTGGCAGTGTGAACAAAGGCTTTAAAGGCACTCTATGGATCAGTCCCACTTCTGACCACATGAGGGCAGTACATCACAAACTTCACACTGTCTCCAGGCATAAAGAGACACAACGGAGTTCACCTTTATTGGGACAAAGATGTTTTATAAGACATGTTGGACAGTCCTGACTTCTTAGCACACCCTATCGTTGCCTCTTTTGTTAACACAGCACATATACGCCTCCATGTGGTCAGGTGTGGTATTGCTACATATGGTAGCTTTAAGGTGTCAAACAGCTGTTTGTCCTTTCATGTTGGACTGTTATGAAGTCAGAATTTTTTCTACACAATTATTATGACCAAAAGCATTTTCAATAACAATATCATCTTTTTTTTCTTTTCTTTTGGAAAGAAAACATATTATAATTAAGTTATAATTAGTTCTTGTCCACTGAATTACCCTGAGAGGAGGGAACATGAAGTGGTTTTGTAATAAAAGATGAAATTACGATACTAGTGTACAATATCAATATATACTTTTAGACCAAAATTATCATCAGCATCGTTATTTTTCAGTTCTTTAGCTTAAATTGTACCAGCTGAGTCACTAAGCATTTGATTGTGAAAATTTTATGTCTAGGAATCAAAACCTTGACTTTTGAATTTACTTCAGTGTCTTTTCATGATCAAAAAAAAAGATATGTAATGCTGGAGGAAAAATGAAATATTGCACAAGTGAAGTACGCAGAAGTTCAAGGTTCATGAGGACAAAAGCTGTGAAGATTAATAGGACTCGACGGACTTGTGATCCCATGTTCACTTGCTCTCTGGAGGGGAGGTGTGTCCTCTGTTAATATGATACTCCTGCTCTCGTGACCTTTAACCCCTTCAGAGTCGATGAAACTCATCTTTAGTGAATAAAATTTAACTAACTGCCAGTGCTGGACTTTTTCCCAAATGTGAAATCTTTCTTTCCAGCTTCAACACTTAAAAACGACGTGCACACCACTCAGAAGTACACACATACTCACAAACCTACTCATGTTAATGTACGTTACAACCTATTTGCAGATGCATGCACACACCCACGTGCACGTCCTTACACAGAGGAAGTACGCTGTTTCTGACTCCACATGAATTATTCAGCCAATCACACGGCTGAACCGTCTGAACTGTGTCTCTGATTGTCACATGCTGTGTCCTCGCAAATGTCTCACGCTATACTTGATTGTCTGCATTTAAGCGTGTGCATGTTAACGTGGAGCCCATGAGCAAACGTGGACATCTACGTCTTGTATTTTCTTACAATCAGACATAATGCTTATGGATTTGGTCTTTTTTTTTGTCTGTCTGGATAAAAGATGTGCAAAACCCTCGCTTGTGCTAATTTGATACACAGTCTTGCACAGAAGTTAATACTGCCTTTTAAAATCATTTTCTTGCATAAAAACATAATAAAACCCATCAGCTGACCTTGTGGGACTTCTGTAAATACAACCTCACACAAACAACACATATCTTCTTTTTTTTTTTAACCACACCTTTATTTATTCCACAAACATGAAGTCAAAAAGAAAAAAAAGACAGGTGCTGCCAATCAACAGGTGTTGATGAATTCATCATCAGCAGGTGTGCAGGTGTGTTTATAAAAGCAGGTATCATCTGGAGCATTCACAAATGTGTTAACACGACGCCAAGAGGGAAAGACACAGGTAATGGTCTTAGATGTTGTTGAACATGAATCTGAAAAGGTCCTAAAACCATTTCCAAGATCAGTTTTTAGTTGGGAGAAAGACGACACTGGAAACAAGTAGCAGCATATTTATCCCAAATTAAAGTTATGCAGAGCTCAGACAAATACAAAAACCTAAGAGCTTCACTGAACATGTTAAAACGTAAAGTTCATGGCAGCAGGATTAGAAGATTAAATCAGTAAAGTTTGTTTGAAAGAGTTTCCAGGAGAAAGCTTCTTCCTTCTGAAAAGATCGAGGCAGCGATGTTTGTAAAACTGCACCTGGGAAAACATGAAAAGCCTTTAGCATTGTCCTACGACTGATGAGATGAAAGCGGGTCGTTTTGGCCCTAATTCCACCGTGATGTTTGGTAAAAACCCAACATTTGAGTAGAAACACTTCGTATCTACTGCCGAGCATGGAGGTGGAAGGGCGATGGTTTGGGGTTGTTTTGTACCAACAGATTCTACGTCACAGCTACCTTTTACTTTTATTTATCTTTTTTATGAAATAAATAATAGCTCCGAAAAAAGACATGTTCTTTGACCTACTATGACCAGAAGATTTTGTAAAAATGTTTTTACATAAAAAGTGAAAGTATTAAAAGAGGTGACACCAACTTTCCCAAATGACTGTAAAAGACACAATGTTAGATTTTTTAGTCTGAAATGATGTCCAACTTGTCTGTCTTCTGAGTTTAGTTAGTACTTTAGGACGTGCTTCCTTGTTTAAACGTCGTCTCTTCTGTCCTGGTCTTCCAGAGATGTTAGACTCCAGTAACCTCATCACCTTCGACGGCCTGGCCAACAGTTCCAGTTACGACACCTTCCTACTGGATGAAGAGCGAGGGAGACTACTGGTCGGGGCGGAGGACCACATCTTCTCCTTTGACCTCATCAATATCAACAGAGACTACAAACAGGTAAAACTTTGGTACTCAGCTCTGGTGTATGTATTTAGCTGAAGTCAGGTTTTCTCTTCGGCGTGCCCCCCTCTCCTCCTCCCGTCTCTGGAGTCCATTACTCCATCTATTTCCCTCCCGCTGTCTGTCTCGGTCCAGACACGCCTGTCCGTAATTCCATTACTCCAGCTGGACTACGTTAACAGTCTCTTTATCTGATTCGGGATGCTATCACAGATTCATAGGGCTGACACGGAGCTGCCTGCGGGCTGCAGAGAGCTGCGCCGGGGAATCAAAGTGCTGAAAAATGCATAGTCAATGCAGGGAGGGAGCGTGCCCCCGAATTCCTTCGCCCTTGGCTCGGAAATGAGTTTTTTTTCTCTTCTTTTGCTCTAATCTTTGCATCATTATAAGATAAAGTCCCTAAAAAAAGCGGGATTAGGCAAATCTTAGGTAATTAACATAAACTGTACCACGCAGATTCCTTTGAGAGCAAGACTCAGCTGATCTGAGGAGGAGATAAAGTCAAGAAACACAGTGAGGAATCTGTGTTTTCCAGCTACGTAATAGTGCACGGGCATGCGTGTGCACACGTTTGCATTGTCTGCCGGCACCTGTGTGGCCAGCGGCGGGCCAAGAACGAGCTCCGTCGCAGCCCGGCTTTGAGTAGATAATCATTCCCTCACTTATTGCGTCTCACACATGCACGCTCATACTCTCCGTGGGTTTTCATAATTCATGTGACACCAGAGGCCACAGATGAATGACAGCGAGGCCCCCCCACACCCCCTCGAAAAAAGCAAAACCTATTCTTCTCCTCGTATTTATAGCAGAGTGTAACATTATGCAGCTGAATGGGATCATAAAAAGGAGTTATATGTGTTTTTTTTTTTGTTCTTGGAAATGTGAACCAGAAGTCTTGTTCAGTTGAAAAATAAGTCAATTTTTAACACAAAAAGTGCAAAATCATTGAAGTACATCATCTAGTTTGTTTCTATCTAACTTCCTCTCTTTTTTGTGTGTACTTGTAAGACTATTCTGATGGTGTCACCACTGATAAAAAGGGAATTAAGAAGTGTGAATAAGTGAGGAAATATCAGTTTAAAGTATGATGAATCTGGAGTCATTCTCCAGAAATCTTTTTCTTTTGATTCATCGCACTGACTCGCCGCCTTGTGGCATCTGTGACTCCAGTTTGTGAACCGACGCATTAATCTCCCTCTCAAACCCCCGACTGAAGCGAATTTGTTTCTCTCTCATTTGTGCAGATTGCGTGGCCGGCGACTCCTTCCAAGAGGGACGAATGCAAGTGGGCGGGGAAAGACCTGGGGGTAAGAGCTCCCCCCGATGACTTCAGCGTCTGTAAAGTTGTGGATGTCAAACATCAGACATCTGCAACGATGTCTTTTAGACAGAAGAGAGAAGGGTTTCAGTTGAAGCATCTCGCTGTCAGGCACGGAGGTGGAGGGGTAATGGTTAGGAGTTGGTTTGGCACCAGAGTATTCCAGTGGATAAAAATGCACCAGACCTTCTTCTTCTGTCACTGTTGAGACCAAGAACTCAGGATACTTGTGCAGACTAAAGACAATGTAGGAGCCAATGAAAAAACATTCCTGTACAAAGTTAAATCTGTCTGGAGATGCCTTAACCACACTATGAATTGAATTAAGTTTAAGCTTCATTTATAAAGCACCAAATCATGACAAATGCCATCTCAAGGCAATGCAACTCCTTCCAAATGAGTCCAATTGATACAAAAGCCAATAAAAAGGTCAATAATGATAACTGACCAGATGAGGAAACTAAGTGATTTTCACTGATATAGTCCACCTGTTCTGAGCAAGCAGCAGGCGACTGTGGAAATGAAAAACTCAGCTTTAACAGGAAGTGGACAGTTTGTTTTGAGGTAATCAGATCGCCCTCCCCTCTAGGCTAACATTACTGGACATTTTGCTGCAAACATATATTCTGTTTCAACTAGACTAGACTTCACTTGTAGACGGTTATTTCTGGTGTTCTTCTAAAACACTGTTTTACTTGTGGTGGTTCCGCTTTCATTGACTGGAACTGCTGTGGCGTTGAAGTGGTTAGACAGGCAGATTTTCACATTTTCAGTAACTTTATTTACGGCTTATAAAAACCTGTTTGATGTAGCGTTCATAAACTGATTTAAACTGGTTTCAAAAACAATTACACGTCAAAAAGTAAAAACAACTGCTCGCTTGACTTCAAGAGAATAACTGCTTACCTCAGCACTTGGCGGTAGATTTCCTTTAACAAAAGATATTAAGGAGTACTTAATTTTTGAAGATTTTCTCTTGACCTGTGAACTTTTTAATCATAGTTGGAGTCCCGGCCGAGACCGGTCGAAGTTGACTGAAAGTAAGCGAACCATCTCTGGTAGAATTATTGATCTTTGTCCGGCAGCTTTGAAGGGACAATAGGACGGATGAGGTAGGAAATCAGCTCTGATTAAAGCCGTGTTCCAGCTCACCTTTGCCACGTTGGACCCCCCCTCGCCCCCCATCAACTAAACCCAGAAACACACTTGACAGCCGTGTGACAGTGGACAAAGAGGTTATTTGCTCCTGTGGTTCGGTTTCATTTGGGGGCCATGTTTTTGTGGTGGGAGTGTGTAGTTTGAGTTCTGATCTGCCGGGTTGTGTTAGCTCACATGTCCACTTCTGCTGGAGCTGGTACTGAACGGGTTTTGTTCGTACTTCTGTTACAATATATTATCTTTGTGTTGCTGTTTGGAAAGGCCCTCTTCCTGTTGTGTCTGATCTCAATTTCACGGCTGAGCGAGCCGGTGTTGCAGGGTTTCGGGATTATCCGGCATTACACACATCCTTTCTGAGGTTCCAACGGGGATCCAGCTTGGTGGGGTTTTTTTGTTTTTTTTTGTGGAGCTGTGCTACACCTTCGCTCCATCACAGTGAAAAGACAAAAAAAAAAAAAGTGAGATCCCGTGATGAGGTATTTGCGTGCTGTGAAAATGTTTACCTTTGAAAATGAGGCGGTGAGAGCTGCAGCGAGAGGCCTTGACTGGGACATTACTGAAGCATTCAGAGCTCCCAGAGTGCATTTCTCCAAACCACAACTCAAAGCCGCAGAGTAGATGCAACAGCTGCCCCTCTCCCTCCAAATGCCTCGGGGTTGTATCACCATCCCCGAGCCGAGAGGCCGTAACACGGCACGGGTCGCTGCGTTTTGGTTCGGGGAGTCAAGGGTCCGGACAATGAAACAGAGCTTTATTTGGACCTGATCGATGTCATTCCTGATTAGCTGCCCAGCTGTCACTGACACAGCACAATAATCCAAAAATGATCCGAGGTTTTCTGGATTCAATCAGGAACACTCGTGTTATTCCAGACTCAATCAACCGAATGTGTCCACCCATTCCTCTGGTGGAGTTAACCCAGCCCACAGACGGTGATTGATTTGATCCAATAATGACTCATTTATCCTCTGTGGGGATTTTGCTTTTCGTGTAATGACATCGTTTGGGATCACTTGAGGGCAGCTGGACTTGGCTGACCATTACTAACGCCTGTCAGAGCTCAGGTGAGGCCTACCTACCAGGTAGTTGACGCGTCTGACCGAGACAGCCTCGTCGAATCACGCGCAGAGCTGACGCTGGAGGCTTTTATAGAAGCTGATGAAATGCTTATAATAAGGGTGAGAGAGCGATGTGGGGGACATGTGGGGGACGTCTGGGGGACGATGCGGGGGACGTGTGTTCTCACAGTTCAGCGCTAGGATACACACAGGGTAAAGTCATTAAGTTGCAGAGTCCCACAGATTTATGGACCCGCCGGTTTGAGGTCAAACACACAACATGCTGCAGGTTTTTTCATCTTTCTCCATGAATCCAGGAATAGTCCTGTGGCTGAGGTGTTTAAACTTTGTTCGGATAAAAGGATAATGATAACGTACATAGCTGGAGGGTGTGAAGCAGTTGAGAAGAAAAAAGAAAGGATTTTATCACACTTGAAAGGAGATATATCTTAAATTAGACTTCGAGTTTGACATTGTGGGAAAAAAATCCTACATATCCTGGCGGAGAGCTGGACATTAGATCAACACCTCATTTAGGTCTTTTAATGAAATCTGAAGTAATCATCAGCAGATGTGGCTCAGCATGGAGAAATGCTGGAAACGGGGGAACGGTAAGCTAGCGCTAAAAAAGCGGCCTGCCAACACCTACAACAGTCCCAAACTAACATGCTGGATTCGCTTTGGTTTTCTCATGTTTGTAATCCGTTGTCTGGCCACGCTGGACGGGTGCTTTTGGTGAAGACAAACTCAGCTTTTCTAATATTTTTTCAGACCAACTTTAGCTTTAATTACCACACACATTGCTTCACTAAGTTTTAAGTTATTTATTTCCATTCAGAAATGTAATAATTTAATCTAAGATGTGTTTAGATGATGGGAAAGTCAAACTTTGAGTATAAACTTCTCCAATCTGGTCCTGATGGATCCTGAAGTTATTATCTTTGAAAATTTTTGTCCCAATAAGTCTGAACAAAAACTTTATTGACAACCTGTTCAAGTTTATTTAAGTCAGCTGACCATATTTGTTTGGTCACATGATGTTGCTGGACCTACACCTGACCAACTGAAGCATCCCCCACCATAATACTACCTCTGCCGGTTTAGGGACTGGACATCACGGATCTCGATGACCCCTGAACAGGCTAAAGTTGGACTTGGATCACATGACCTTCACATGACCTTCACATGACGGGTCTTATGGTCATGTTCACTCCAGTAGCCTCATTAATATTTGATTTAGTCCCACTTGAATTTTCTTCATGTTGTTCATGTGGAAATGTTCTTATATTCACTATTAAACATCACTATCAGCTTTATTGATTTTATTTGATTAAATGTCACTCAGTATTTGAGGGATCTCTATGTACAGTCACTCACGTTTCCTTTTCTGTTTGCAACCATATTTCACCATTATCCTTTTAAGAAATGCACTGAAAGTTTCTACCTTGATCTAAGTAGTTTCAGAAGTCTCTTTATGTTAAATTTACACTTTAATGATTTTACTAGCAATTTCAGGGTTACACAAAAATTTTCAGTATTAAAAGAAAATCACAAAGAGTCTTGGTTGACTCGGGGCGCAGCGCTGGGATCTCAGTTGTTTAGGTGAAAGGTCAAGTTTGGAGGTCATCTTTTTCCCTGATGGTGTTACGATAAAATCAGATATATTTAATATCACTGAAAGCCTGTAGTTCTGGCTTATATTAATTTAATCTTAAAATGACACAATTAAGGTCAACCACCAATAGGAACAATACTTTCCTTTGATTCTGGTTGTAGTCGTGTGAAAATAGTGATCTTCAATCTTTTCAAAATGGTTTATAGCCTTTACTTGAAAGAATGTGTCATAAATCGTTTTTTTGTTGTTTGTTTGTTTGTTTGTTTTTTGCTTAGTGTATGGTTGGAATTAGTTGTTTTCTTTGGTTGATAAAGACCACTAAACCCTATTAAACAATTTTTTTCATGATGGAAAATTGTTTAGGAATGAGAAGCATTTTCACTTCATCAGTTAGGACTAAATAATAAAAGATATCAATCACAGCGGTATTTTTTCTTATCAGTTTGATTAGTTGAACTGAGAGGATGACTGCTTGGTGCAGGTTTGAGCTTTTTCTTGGGTTTGTGGGGAGTAATCGATTCGTTTATTGCCGTTAATCCTGGTGGGAGTCTTTGATTTCATTTTTACTACATTCTCAGTGATTGTGACATATAACATGCATCTATTTCTGCGCTCGCTGATTTTGTGCATTTCTAGGATACCAAAAACTTGTGCATTTATGCACAACAAAAAAACAACCCCCCCCCCGAACTCCCCCCTCCCAAAAAAAAAAAAAAAAGTCATAACCCTCAGGAAAAGCGGTGCCAGTTAGCTTAGCCAGTTTGAAGCATTTTACATCCAACTCACTGCAAGAAATGAATTCATCTCATGTCCCAAAATGTCAAACTTTCCCATTAAGCTGATTACCGAGAAGGGGGAGGAGGGAGAGGAAGGGGAGGGGGAGGAGTTGTCTGCACTTTTGAATAATACTAGGAAAGTCCATGATTTGGATAAAGTCTGCAGTTTGTGATCCAAGAGCTGCGCTGGAAAATGTCATCGCACCAACCTGATGCCCTGCATCCATCTCCATTTCACGGGTGGTGGTGGGGGGGGGCATCATCACATCATCAGAGGGAAACATCTGGGTGCATCAGATTATCTACAGACTCATTTTGACTTCTTGTGGTCCAAATCCTCTACCTACTTGTGAGGTGGCTCTTGGGTATGTTGTTAGAATTGGGCAACCCGAAGCTTAATCTCTTAAACACATGTGCCCGACTCGGCTCCTTGAGGCTGCTAATAACCCTTCTACATTAACCAATCCTGCTGATTAGCACTCTAATAAACAGTCTTGCACCACTGGGACTATCAACATGTCGCAGAGGGCCAACCCAAACACCCCTCACTAAATTCAAACATATGGATCATTAAAAGATCTGTGGCAGATTTTCCTGATCCCGCTTACAGGTGGGATTTCCTTGAAAGAGACCCTTGTATTTTTTTTTTATTATTATTATTTTTTTCCAAACCAACTGGAAAGTCCCTGCTTAAACTGGAATTTCAATGAGGCTCTCTGTAAGCCCTGCTTTTCTTTGATTTTTATTATTTTACATCTTCAGATGAATCACATTGACGTTTCGCTCCACTGAAAATGTCAACTTTATTTTTGTAAAGGATAAAACTAAATGATACGAAGGAGGGAGCTGCCAGAAAGAGAACACTGCTACATATAAAAAAATCCTTGACTTTGCAAGGTCTTACGCAGCTATGATTACAATACAAACAAAGATAGGCATCACGTCCGTGAAATTTGTTCAAATCTGTTGCCAGCTCTATATTTCATGGTATAAAATTAACCAAATTATGGAGGCTTGATGTTCCTTGTCTTGTTTTCTTTTAGAAGGAGTGCTCCAACTTCATTCGGGTCCTTCAGCCGTACAACCAGACCCATCTGTACATCTGCGGGACCGGAGCCTTCCACCCCATCTGTGCTTATCTGGAGATGGGAAAGAGGGCTGAGGTATCAAATGTGCTTCTCTAATATACACAAACAGGCCGAAGCTGCTCCTCCGTCGGCTCGATCTGTGCAAAACACAATTCGCAGTGAAACTGAACCGCCGTGAAATGTCACAGCAGCGCTGTCTGTGGTGAGCCGATACCAGAACGTGCACACATGTGAAAGGTCAAGCAAAGTAGCAGTCATTCCTTTCATTCATTATCTTTCCATCAATGCTGCCTTTTGTGTGAAGAAGTGAGAAAAAATGGGTCACCAGCGGGTTCAATCCCAGCTGTCGGATATTAGACGAGCTCTCTCCTCCAGGAAACTCCAATCAATCATCTTCATACTGGTCTGCAGGTTGATCAATGCACCAGCGTGGGTTCAGTGTTCGGAGCGTGTATGTTTAAGTGGAGCAGACCCTGCATGTGTTCACCGGAGCCTGGATCTGGTTTGAGGTCGCTCTTTTGTTGTACTTTATTCAGAGACTCTGGAGGTAATGTCGAGTCTAATCCTACTTTGCTCCCCGTTATTATTTATCATTCTGTTTCGCTGCTCCAGAAACTATAGTTGACCCGCGGCCAGAGCCGAACACGCCAGCGGTATTAAAAAAAAAAGACATTACTCATTGCTCATGTCAGGCCAAATTTGTTTTGCATCCCTGCCCAAAATAGCAAATTGTAATGAGGATACATTGTAACATGAAGCACGGGCTATTAATGTACCTTTTTACCAGAGTTAATGTGGCTTTCATTGGCCTCTTGTTGAACTTTGACCCCGTTTTCGCCGCAGGACAACATCTTTCGCCTGGCCTCACAATTCGAGAACGGCCGCGGGAAAAGCCCCTACGACCCCAAAATGCTCTCGGCTTCGCTTCTGATTGGTGAGTTGGATCACTTTTATTAGTTCCAGGAAACAGACATTCGCTTTAAAAATGTTCCTGACTTGAACTTCCCTCTGGCAGACGGGGAGCTGTACTCTGGCACATCTGCTGATTTCATGGGAAGGGACTTTGCCATTTTCCGTACTCTGGGAGATCATCACCCGATCCGAACGGAGCAGCATGATTCAAGATGGCTCAACGGTAGAACCCACTTTTTCTTCATAAAAATATGTGCTAATACAGGCCTGTCCGTGGTGTCACGGAAATACAGAACAAAACTGGATAAACCTGAAAACATGAAACTTAGAGAAATATTTCAGTGATTACAATTTACAGAACAGCTAAAAAAATTTTTAAATAGAGAAAAACAATTAAAATAAAAAAACACAATTAAACTAAATATATGACAAAATATTTGAAAATACAAGAAGGAAACTTGTACCACAAAAATGTTCAATGAATCAAAAGTTATAATAGGTAATGTTATTGTAAAACAAGTGTGTAACTACACACACATATACACACATATATGTATATGTGTGTGTGTGTGTATATAACATTTAATAATATGTTATTACAAGAATAAATTCTTATTATCAATAGAAAATAATAGTTTAAATAAAATAATTTGCATAACATAACTATTTAAATTACACACACACGTGTAATTGCATAAAATATTTGACTAATATTTTATGCAATTACAAC